>NW_019289443.1:250017-286255 GCF_000500325.1 Leptinotarsa decemlineata
ACCTTGGCTTATCAAAGCGCCTGACGTTCGCTTTTCTCAGGTCGAGTGGGCTGAAGTCGGAAACTGAGGGGTTCATCATGGCTTGCCAGGATGGTGTCTTCAACACCTTAGTATACCGCAGTCGCGTGATGGGTATAGAGGTTCCTGACACAAAGTGCAGGGTGCATACCGGCTTGCCTCACTAAGGCAGAAATCTTAGCCGCACAGATACAGAAGGCTGCCATTCTTGGCTCACTGCGCTTGCTCAGGGCACATGATTCTCGGATCCAATGATCACTTACCCCACGGTGTGGGGAGTGGTCACTGGTTGATAATGCTGGCGTGCCCTACCGAATGTATCGGGGCATCGGAGGATAGGGCCTGACCAGCGCACACTACGCTACAAATTTGCTTAGCAAATTTGTGTCTGCATGAATCACGAGGTTTAATGTTACACATATTAATGATAGCTCGTTTCTGCAGTACTAATACAGACAGAAGTGCTGATGAATTGCATACTCCCCAAAACGGTATTCCATAACGTAGGTGGAATTCAACGAGGGCGTAATACACTGTTCTAGCAGTTTTGATTCCCAAATTTATTGAAGTTACTCTCACTACATAACATCCAGAACAAATTTTACTTTTAAGTTGTTCAATATGCTCAATAAACTTGAGCTTGTTGTCAATGTGAATACCTAGAAATTTAGATTGAGTCTCGTTCTTGATCACTAAGTTATCACCGAATGACAGGTCATCAAGAGCACATCTAGATGATGAAATGTTTGTTTTATTGATATTGAAGGATAGCAAATTAGCATCACACCACTCCTTGATTTTTTTCATATCAGTAGATATTACATTGTGTAAATCATTTGAGTGTTATCAGCGAAAAGAGTGACATTTACAGAAATGTTCAAATTTGCAATGTCATTGACATATAATAAGAATACGATGGGACCCAAAACTGATCCTTGTGTAACACCACACAAATTTTCCTTCTTTTCTTTTTCTTTTTTTGTTTTCTTTTTCTGAACGTCCTGTTGTTCTTACCATTTGATTCCTTCCTGAAACGTAAGATTCAAATCTGTTTGACATTATTTCAGATAATGACATTTTGAACCTACAACCATTCACCAAGATGAATTGCAAACCACATTTGAACAAATAAAGAAGAAGTTGTTTTCAGTTTCAACAAACCGATCCTACCATGAATTTCAATTGACAGGCATATTTATATCCGTCACAATTCGTCGTCAATATTCATCAAACCAGTAGAATTTACACCATAAGCGAAAATATACGGCTGATTGCTTTACAAAAAGATCGAAACGAATGAATCACATTATGTATATTGGAACCCAGCCCACTCGAGTGATCTGGTTGATAATGACAGTTTATTACACAGTAATTCAATTTTGTATCATTACAAGGAAATCAGAATCACCTCCAGTCAATACAAGTGATGCAGGTGATATTAACATAAACTATCTCAGATTATAAACTCATCAAGATAAAGACTATTGGAATTTTCATCAAGGTGGTCGGAATATTCTTTACGTGCAAGGAAAATCCGTGATCATTATCGAATATCATGAAAATCATCATAACATAATTGTGAGAATCAATGACTTATTTTTTCGAACTGAGGTCGGTTTGAACGATATTTTTAGTCTTTTCTAAGAATCTGTTAATTACTGCATTGCACTGAAGTTTTTGAATCTATACAGGGTGTAACAAAATAAGTGTAAAACATTCAAGGAGGTGATTCCTCATCGAAAAAAAAATAGGATCTTTTATATAAAGAAATTTCATTGGAGCATTCTTTGTTAAGATACAGCCCCTTAAAGGGGGTACATAAAATTTGTATAACAATTTTTTTCACAAGCACTAAAAAAGTTACAATATTGAAATTAACCTGACGACCTACATTGGTCATGTAGAACTAATGGTCCTATAAGATGGTTTCCTATGATACCAGCCCGAACATTCACGTTGAATTTCCGTTGGTGTTTATTTTGATAACTCCATTTCTACTGAAACCTGCTTCATCTATGAATAAAAGTAATATTATCTCTTTGCTTATCCATGAACCAATTGACATATTCCAATCGAGCTGGAAAATCTTCAGGTGTCATGACATGTACTTTCTGGATGTGATATGGATGGAGCAGTTGTTCCCCAATTATTCTATGAATAGTGAATATTTGGATGTGTGGAACTGTTCTGATCGATTTCTGATGCTCATTGAAAAATCATCGGCGATAGCTTCCAAAATATTTTCCTCCAATACAACGGTACGCACAGCCCTAAGAGCGCCCTCATCACCTCGTTTTGGCAAAACTGCACCTATAATGATAGCGAAATAAAACAACATGCTCCAATTAATTATCTATTAGATATACCTGTCTCCCTCAAGCTGCGATCGACACGCTCGAACGTTTTTCTTGCCGGTACCGTTCGATTGGAAAAATGCTTGGAATACGACGGGCTTATGCAGCATTAGAAAATGCTAGTCCATAAAATGCATGCATATCTGCATATTCGTTGAATGTAAACTGTTCGGCCATATCAATAAACTTCAAAATATCCTCAACAAAACACAATCGCATTCTAGTTTCTCAGTTTTTATCACAACTATTTTATTTCTTTCTAAAAGGTTTTTTTGTCAACATCTGTGGAAGAAATGGAATATTTTCCGAATATTTTTCATTTATTCATGTGCCGCGGTTTTTGTAGTTTATTCGTTTGCTCATTATTAGTATAGGTAAATGTGCGTAGTATAGTAAATGTACGCGAAAAAGAACTATGGATGTTAACGAAGTGGATGTTCAAAATGTTCACCGCGATCGTCTTGGCAACATCCTAATCTCAAATAAAACTGTCTTCTAACATTATTTAACATATCAGGCGTGACCGACCTAATCGCAAGCGCTATTCGTTCTTTTAAGTCATTACGTTTTTTTCACATTGCATTTTACATATCCCCATAAGAAGAAATCTAATGATTAAAGATCGAGTGATCGCGCTGGCCATTCAATCGATCCTCGCCTCCCTATCCACCGAATGGAAAATGTTTTATCGAGGTATTGCCGGACATTAACTTGGTAATGTGGTGGTGCTCCATCCTGCTGAAACCATATCGTATTCACTGGAAATTGAGGGTTTCCTGGATCAGGATATAAATTTGCTAAACTTGGAATGACATCATTTTGAAGTAGTGCCAAATAATTATCGACACTCAAGTTGCCCTCAATGGAAAAGGGACTAATGGTATGGTTTTCTACAATCCCTGCCCAAACATTAACCTTTTGAGGTCATTGCGTGTGTTCTTCTCTCATCCAGTGAGGATTTTCCGTTGACCAGTAGCGGCAATTTTGCCGATTAGCATGACCGGTAAGAGACCCAAGTACACTCATTTGAAAACATAACACCTTCTAATTAGATGATATTGTTATCCAGCTTGCCCATCATTCGCTCACAAAAATAAGTTCTTCTATCAAAATCGTCTTCCATGAGCTCCTGAGTAGGTATTTTATAGAAATGCATTTTATTTTCTTTTAATATGTTTACTATCGATGTATGGCTAACATTGAATGTAGTGGATGCCTGTCTACTCGATGTATGTGGGTTTTCCTCAAACTCAAGCATCACATCTCATTTGAGTACATCACTCATTGCATTGGAAGCTGCTTTTTTCTCTGCCCCACATGACCAAGCTCGAGAAACAGCTTTTCTATTTTGCTTATTGTTCGTTGAGATATGGGCAGTAAATTAGGAAATTTCTCATGAAATAGGCGAGCTACTGCCTGTTGTGTTTTATCTTCGTAAAACTGTTATTTTATGCATTTCAGTTATTCTAACCATTTGTCAGACTTGAAGTTAACGAACTTTAAACCTAACTCAAAATACTGACAACTAATGTTGTAACATACAAAACAAGTTGACAAGGCGTTTTAAACTGACGTTGCCACGGAAATCATTTACAGTTTTTCAAAGGATACCATCCGAAAAGAATATTGCTATGGTTTTTGCTTACTTTCTTATTATCAGTACCTCAATATGGAATAGACATAGTAATAATTAGTATTAATTCAACAAAAATAACCATTGCATTGCGATTTCCTAGAATATTCTTAAGAATTCTGGGATTCTTCCTAGAACGATATAAATAATAGTTGATTACGCAACTCTGGCCAATTTTCTGTGATTTTCACGAGGCGTGAACGTGACTGAGATCTGCTATATCTGTTTACTCCGATGATTCTTGATTCGAATCAGATTCACAGAATGCGATTCGACCGGGAACTTCAACCACATTCTTACCTTCTCAGATTAATAAGTGATTGTTGAAATCCAATGTCGTGAAATTGATTTTTATCGTCCATTATGTATGCCAAGACCATAGCGATTGTTTAGTTTATAATATGACGACTTGAACGGAATTGACGATCAGCCAATCAGCTGAATCAAATTTGTATGCTCATATGAAATCCTTATTTTGCATTCTAGCATACGTTCACTGGTCACTTGGTCATAACACATTTTTGACGAAATGCTTATGAGGTCTTTGTATCGAATACGTCAATATTCATTGACTGAGTCATTTTTGTTATTTCATGGATGTTTGACGATTTATTTACATAATCTGAACTCAATATAATTGACAGATCTTTGTGTGTTATTTTGCTGCAAATTTTATATTCTCGAAAAAAGGAATCATATTTGTAAGAAAATGTAGGTCATTGAATTTGGAAATCAAGAAAAAAATATTTCCGAGTTTTCATTCACGCAGTATTATAAAAATAACAATAATGTGAAAACTCCATTTTTTGAATACCTGTCGTCATATTTAGGGACATTAACAGTTCTGCTGTTATCATTTTTGGCATAACCTTCCGTATCCCATACTCCCAGAAATGAGTTTTCGTGAATAATCTGAATATGGAAGTAACATATAACATTTCAAACCGAACTTTGATACTCTGTACCATATACATTGGTGACTGATTTGAAAAAGCGCCAGTCCATCATCTCAAACTTCTAATAAAATCTTGATCTGACACACGTTATATGTTATATACGAATAATTTTGTATTTTGATATAACTAATTCAGTTCCAATTTATGGAATTATACATTTTCACTTCATTTCATACAATGAATTCAGTGCTTGAAATAAATCTTGAAAATTAATGGATTTTATTTAACCCATCACCAAATAAATACTTCATACCACCAATAATAGTAAATGATTACCAAAATTAAAATATGCAACCTAACCTAACTCATTTTGATGTCATACTTTATTTAGTAATATGCGTACATTTTATGGCAATCTTAGTGGTTCATTTTGCTAGTAACAACCTAACCTAACCTTATAAACTAATCCAAGTTTACTTAACCTACATATACAGGGTGTAACTAAATAAGTCTAAAACATTTAAGGAGGTGATTCCTCATCGAAAAAAAGATAGGATCTTTCATATAAAGAAGTGTCACTGGAGCATCCCTTGTTGAGATACAGCCCCTTAAAGAGGGTGCATAAAATTTGTATAACAATTTTTTTCACAAGCACTAAAAAAGTTACAATATTGAAATTAACTTGACGTTAATTTCCGATATCCTGTTTCATTCTAAAAAAAAAATGTCTCTTGGGTTTTTTGCCCAAAATAAACCAGTTCGCAGCAAAAAATTATTTTACGAACAACTACAGAGATACATCGTCATAAATGCGAAAATACGAAACTAATCTATCTAGTAGGTCGCTATTAGCGATAGTGACAATTAAATTGGTATGACGCAGTCAGTTTGTGAATTTTCGAAATTGAATTATTACTAATTGTGTGTTGTTGTTCTGTTCTTAATTTGTTACTTTAATAGTTCACTTGTTATTAAAATGACATACACAAATGAGGAAATGGCTGATATGCATTACGTTTACGGTCTGTCGCAGGGGTATGGGTTAGAAGCTCCTAGAAGATATGCTGAAATGTATCCTTCTTCACATAGAATATTTGCTCGACTTCATCAACGATTACGAGAATATGGTTCATTCGACAAAAGAACGTAGGATTGTGGTCGCCATGGAGAAGTACGAACACCACAGCTTGAGGAAGCAGTACTTAAATTGATTGAAGAACAACCTACTACCAGTACTAGAAAGATTGCTTTCCAACTAAATGTTATCATATGACGGTATTTCGAATTTTAAAGGAACAACTCTTATACCGTTACCATCTGCAACGAGTACAGGCACTGTTACCGCGAGACTTTCCGAACCGTCTTGAATTTTGCAATTGGATGCTGGAAATGATTAGAAGAAATTGTGACTTTCTGAAGACGATAGAATTCACAGACGAATGTAGTTTTTCTCGGGACAAGATTATCAATTTTCATAATTACCACATATGGGCTGATGAAAACCCTCACGCTATTGTCGAAACTAATCATCAAGAACAGTTTTCTCTTAACGTGTGGCTCGGAGTTATTGGGAATGATTTAATTGGGCCTCATTTTCTACCTCCACGATTAAATGGTGAGGCATACGTTCAATTTTCAAGAGAAGTGCATCCAGCACTGCTGGAGGAAGTTCCTTCGGGCGTTAGAAGGGATATGTTTTTCATGCATGATGGGGCTTCCGCCCATTTTAGTCAGGTAGCACGTCAGCATTCAACTGAAACATATGCAAATCAGTGGATAGGTCGAGGAGGACCACAGAACTGGCCCGCTCGATCCCCGGATCTCAATCCTCTCGATTTCTCTATTTGGGGCCATTTACAGCATTTGGTTTATCGTTCTCCTGTTCGCGAAGTAGAGGACTTAAGAAACCGCATCATCGATGCGTGCAGGTTAATCAGAGGGACTCCAGGAATATTTGAGCGAGTACATGGCTCAATGCGCCGACGTCTAGACGCATGCGTAATGTCTGAAGGTAGACATATTGTCTTTTTTAGTACAAAACGTCACGTCAATTTCAATATTGTAACTTTTTCAGTGCTTGTGAAAAAAATTGTTATACAAATTTTATGTGCCCCCTTTAAGGGGCTGTATCTTAACAAGGGATGCTTTTTTTCGATGAGGAATCACCTCCTTGAATGTTTTCCACTCATTCAGTTACTGTATACTCAAAAAAATACCATTATCACTATATGGTGGTCATTGACTATAACTATCTGCAACTGGGCAAAACCATCACAGCAGAGTCCTATTGTGAGGAAACCGACGAAATGTACCGGAAATCACGTCAGCGGCAGCCGGCACTGGTCAACAGAAGAAGTCCGATCCTGCTCCACGAAAACGCCCGTCTGCACGTTTCACAAATCTTCATCCGAAAATCAAACGAATCGTCGGAGTTCTGCCTCATCCACCATACTCCCCAAACCATCTTTTCAAGTACTTCGATAACTTTCTCACCGGTGAAACCTCCGCCTATCAGGACCAGGCAAGAAAGTCCTCCAGAATATTCTAGACTATTCTAGAGTGATCTACAACATTGAAGAACATACAGGAACATTCTGAAATGTTCCGGTATAGCCCAGACACTTTTCAAAAATCCCAGAACATTCCTTGCTGTGGATTGCACTGAAATATTGTGAATCATCCGAAGCCTTTTTTGTATATGTGGGGATACCCATTTAAAGGGTCTCTGAGCGAAGCCAGGTTCACCAGATAATAACCGTTGACAAAATTATCTCAAACGAAAGTATGTTCACGATCATCAATTTAAATTTTGAATAGACAAGTAACTATTTACCTACGAACCTGATCCTCAACCTTCAAAATGATTCACTACGTGAAACATAATCAACGCAATCGCAACCTTTCGTCAACACGCGAACCGTATCTTAGGCCACTTAATATTTTTTCACGGGATAGTTTTTATTTTGCGATAACTGATACGTTATTATTTTGAATCGATAATGAAAAATGTAATAAAATGGGTATAGCAGCTAACCTTAAAACGCTAGACATATGCTATAGCAGAGTTTTCTGTGTTTTATAGTTTATCGTGTTCAGATAGTCAGACGGACAGACATACACGTCGTGGGAGTTCAATTTATAAAATATATTGATAAGTGTTCCTTTGGTCAAGCCTTTATGATGATTGTTTTGGTTCGAAACGATTAAAAGTTCAACAAGTGTGATACGTGTCCGAATTCAATCATCTGATATTAATCAGGATATATAAACCTCTGAAGAAGCTAGCCACTCGCGCTAGCGAAACGTCAGGAAGAAATTCCAAAAATACACGGGCTCCAAACCCAAAGAATATTCACACCTCGGCCGCTAAAGCCTCAACCATTTTGGACGAATGCATATTAGGAATGGCTACAAAATTTCACAGTAAAAAAGTTGAATGACACGCCCTTTCAAAAATGTTATGAAGCCAAATCGAAGTGATGATTTTTTTTAACATTTTGAAAAATAAAAGCCCTAGAGCGTTTTCGATTTTATCAAATCATACGGTATATTATTGTGATTTTCCGACTTTCTAACTTTGAGAGTAGCCAGCCCGCTTCAAGAGTTAGTCATATAATATGTTCCATTCACTAAATCGTCTTTTATATAGCAATGCCCTTTTTTCGAAAACTGATTTGTAAAACATACTGTACGCGTTCTTACCAAATTTTCACAGCATTCACACCACATATACGTAAGTTTATGCAAATATTTTTTCCTTCGTGCATTTTCACTTATCTAGAATTTATAAATAGATATCTATTGATCTCAACTCGGTGGAAAGCACATGATGCGGTGGGTCAGTCTACATTTTGAAGTTCCATGTGATTATATTTTTTACGTATCTAGATTTCGGCTACGTGCTGAAATTCAGCTAAAACTAATTGGTAATCTATTTCATTGCGTGTGTTAATTAGTTAGTGGTTTGTCTTACTGGGATTAGAATGATGAGAGAGCATATTTCAGAGGGTATGAATCACGTTTTGCGTCATTTCGTTCAACAGAACATAAACTAATATAGAAATATGTTTTTCCACGTGTACTTGATCAAATATAACAGAGGAACATTTCGCAGATGGCGTTGTCGAAAATACGAACCGAATCAGCTGTTTCTGGATTTTTGGCCTCCATCAGTCAGTACAATGGATTGCAAAAATACAAACACACAGAATCATTAGCTATGAAGTACAATATCACTTTTAACATATTTTATTCTATCGCGATTAGCAATTGATTACAGTGATCCTCTAGTAATCCAATCCTTACGCCTTCGACAAGTGTTATTTTTCCAGTTAACGATATTGAATATTTTTCAATATTTTTAAATAATCCTCCGCTACTTTCTTCTGGATTACTGCAGTGTATAGAATCTATAGTCAGGATTTTCCATGAGGTTACGGAATATGTCATTATATGTCAATATTGTGCACTTTAAATTGAGAATTTAAATGTGAATTTCAAACTGTGAAAATTATATTTGTGAGTTTCAAATTGGGAATTACATGCGTGATCAACTCATTGATCATGGATGTAAATTCATATTCATATAATGCGTCCAGTGATCTGATAAAATTGTGCACATTTGTGGATGGGGGTCTGTAGATGAAGGTTATTGCAATTTTTTCATTTTCAGAAGTGATTATGCTCAACCCAAGTGTATTCATTTCTTGAATTTCGTTACTAAGGGGCCGTTAAGTATCACGTAAGCATATTTATTACAATTATTTACCCCTTGTCAGCAAAAGTCAGCAATGCTTCTACCCTCCTACCATGCTCACGTAAACATTGTTATATGCATTTTTAAAGAAAAGAGAATTGAAACTTTCTATGTTTTTTGCCACTTTTATTTGTGACTAACGTTACTGCAGTTTCGTCCTATAAGGACCATCCCTGTGGGTAATAATAGAGGTACTTGGCTTGAATTTACAATTTACAATGCGACTGTGCTAATTTGAAAACCGGTGAGTAAACTAAATCGATTTGATCATTCAACAGGTTGCACCCGCAATGTTTATGCTCATGAATTTTCAAGGATTCTAAATAATCGAGTTTGTAGCCCTTCCTTGCATAGTGCAAAATTTCCGTATCGTTTAGATTCGGAAACTTGTGGTTGCATGTCGAATAATTGTTTGAAAACGTCGAATCATTTTCTCCTAGTCTGAAGGACCTTTCATGTTCAGCATACCGTTTTTGGAAATTTCGACCACATTGTCCCACATAAAGACTATTACACTCCGGACACTCAAGCTTGTGAACTCCAGATTTCTCCAACTTGTCCATGTTATCTTTGGCATTGAAAAGGAAATCAGATAACCTGGCATGTGGTCTGAATGCCACTTCCACATTGTTTTTTCTGAAGAAACCCGCAATTATCTCTGTTCTTTTACCAAAATATGTGAGAGTTACCCATTTCTCAATTTCTGGTTGTTTGAGAGGGTATATTAATCTGTAAGTGAATTTACGGCTTTGTTTTCTGACTAAATTCTGGATAGTATCTGCGTTGAAACCATTATTATGACCTATCTGTGTAATTATTTCAAATTCCCTAGCTAGATTGTTAGCAGACAGAGGCAGCAAATAGTCCGGTAAGAGAACTAGGAATACGTCTTAACAAGTGTCAAAAATATTACCAATTTCGTCCCACCTCACAGCATTAAACATTCACTGACTTCAGTAGAAAACATAAGGAACCAAACGACGCCACATAATTCAATTTCAATTTCATTCGATGTAAAGAGTATGTTCTCCAACATACCGTATAACGAGTGCAAGCCCCTCATTTTAGACATATTAGATCGAGCCAAAGTAGACCATATGTGTGCCAAAATCAGAGCTACCTACAGTTGAACAACAAATTTTTTTAAACAGGATTCAGGTTTACCAATGGTAGTACCAGAGGTACTACACGACAGGTGAACCAATTTATGACATTCATGAATAATATCAATAGCAACATGCAGCCCACACTCGAAACAGAGATAGAGAAACAGATAAATTTGTTAGACCTGACCATTACACACAATCAGAATAAATTTGAGTTCAATGTTTTCAGAAAACCTAGCTATACAGACATTACCACCCCAAGCGATTCTTTCCATCCAGACAGTCATAAAGTAGCAGCCTACAATTCAATGTTGCACAGAGCATTCTCACTGCCTTTGTCTGCTAACAATCTAGCTAGGGAAATTGATATCATTACACAGATAGGTCATAATAATGGTTTCAACGTAGATACTATCTAGAAGCCGTAAATTCCCTTACAGATCAATATACCCTCAGGTCAAACAACCAGAAATCAAGAAATGGGTAAAACATATTTTGGAAAAAGAACAGAAATAATTGCGGGTATCCTCAGAAAAAACAATGTGAAAGTAGCATTCAGACAACATGCCAGGTTATCTGATTCCATTTTCAATGCCAAAGATAAGGTGGACAAGTTGGAGAAATCTGGAGTTTATAAGCTTAAGTGTCCGGAGTGTAATAGTGTTTATGTGGGACAACGTGGTCGAAATTTCCAAAAACGGTATGTTGAACATGGAAGGTCCTTCAGACTAGGAAAAAATGATTCGACGTTTTCAAACCATTTCTTGGCATGCAACCACAAGTTCCTGAATCAAAACGATACGGAAATTTTGCACTATGCAAGGAAGGGTTACAAACTCAATTATTTAGAATCCTTGAAAATTCACAAGCATAAACATTGCGGGTGCACCGGTTTTCAAATTGGCACATCCGCATTGTAAGTAAATCAATCAAGCCAAGTACCTCTATTATTACCTACATGGGTACTATATAAGCGCTAATGAATAACGGCTACATCCATCAATTTATATGCATTTTTCTTTCAATGTATTCTATTTTTCTTATTAATTCATGAGCAGCAGTTATAATTCTAGGAATAAGAAAATAGTTTCAGGATAGAGGACTTCAACGCACATAATATTCATTTAAACAAACTCTATTGACAGGATATTCAACAAAGAGTAAAGTACAAATATTATAGTCTCAAGTAATATTACGAACAAAACAAACTTCTTCAAAGTTTTTGGTATACATATATCAATTCCAATTAACAGTCTTCAGTTAAAATGTCTTAGCAGGCATTTCTTCAATTAATTTTAATCGACAGCAATTTTCTACTCATTTATGGGACAGTGGAATGAGCTTCCAACGTTCGACAGTTTGGAAGTGAAAGAAAAAGTCGACCGATATTGCGGTGTGAATCATTTCTGTAGTTCGAAGTGTTCGATTCATCCGCCGAAATTATTTGAGGATATTGATGTAAACGAACACTTTATTGTTTATTGAAATAGTTTGTGGCGCCAAAACTAAAACTTTTACGAACCGAAAATGTTTCAACTAGAAATGAAATACGAGGAATGTTCCAGATCTGAGTTTTTATGGCTTTTCCCAATAGTCATTGTCAATAATGGAAGAAATATCGGAAACTTCCAGTAGGCCAGTAAATGACGAGAAAAGGCCAGTAAATGACGAGAAACTGACGGTGCACTTGAGACTCAAATGGAGATACCCGACACCGCTGTGACCTTGGGAGGAAAGTTCTCAATAATTTCATCCTTTTTCAAGAAAATCAATCTGAAAATTTTACTTTTCTTGTTTCGAATCTCAAAATCAATGAAACCCATGTAAAAATACAGAAATTATCAACCTCAAATCGAGAAAAAATAACCAAAGTTACAAATTAATTGAGTCAAAAGCTCAGGCTTTGATCAATTCAATCTGTTCCTCGAGAAACTCCTTTGAGATGCCACATCCACCGCATTGAAGGACATACCTGATCTTGTTATATTTTGGATATAAAATAAATGGATCACAGGAAAACAAATATTCATTTGTGAGAAATGTAACAAACCATCGAAGAAATTATAAATGAACAATGCTGGTGGCAATCGCTCACTTGATAATGCTGGACGAATGCAACATTTCAGTTGAAAAAAATAGTTGCAGGAACAAAAAACATGGAATAAGTAGAGTCACCTCGTGTTCACAATAATTCTACCGACTTAGCAACACCATACTGATGAGAGTCAACTAGCAATATATCTATATTTTGTTCATTTGAATGATTCGTCCAACAACTTTATATATGGATGTTCATCCAGGTTCGTCCGTGTTAGGAATCAAACGTTAAAAGGTAAGATCTCGTTAGTCCTTAGCTCGCACAAGTTCTCAACTTTTGCGAGTTGTCGTTCGTATGGGGGCGACAGCTGATTAACGGAAAAACAGATTTTGAACAGATTTTTATGTGTTATAATTTATATTCATTACGAGTATGTAGGTAAATTAGAAAAAATCACTACGGCCATAATGAACAAATTCAAATTAACTAAAATCGTTGTTCGAAATTAATGAAATTTTTCATGATTTTATGGTCAAATTCATAACAAATACGTCTTCACTTTTGTTACGAATTAATGAGGGTTTATTATTATACATTAATATTATAACAGTAGGAATTGGGATGGGTTTATCTATTTGGATGCCATAAACTTGTGTCAGCGGATGTTCCTGGAATTCTGGAACCCTTAGGTACCAGTCGAGATGATGATAAACGACCAGATGTTATGTCTCTCACACCAAGGAAATACGGTAAACCTGTGGTATGGGACTTCACTTCACGGTCGCAGCTTTCCATCTAGCCGAAAGTTCAAAGTCTGCTGGAACCGCGTCTGGCGAAAAATTGAAACGAAAAATATACCAAAGTCTTGGTAACAACTGTCTGTTCCATCCAGTAGCGGTTGAAACTTTTGGTGTTTATGGCCAGGAGTCTCTGTTATTCGTTCATGAACTCGGAAGGAGAATAGGCCAAGCAACGAAAGTTTACCGTTCTACCTCTTTTTTGATAGAAAGAATTAGTACTGCTATTCAACGTCGTAATGCTGCTTCGGTCGTTGGAACCATTCCTCCTTCACATTATTTTGATGAAATCATGCATTGCCCTCATTTCAGTACGGAACTAAAAACTCTTCGAAACAAGTGGATATATGTGGATTTTCATCAGTCTCCTCTCAAAATTAATTCACAAGTGATTGATACACCTTCTTCTTTTTCACTACGGTCAATGGACTTAGATCATTCTTGCCCCCCAAATATGAGTTGCAGTCCTCGTGGTTCTGGTTCCTTTTCAGTAGAAGAGCTTCATGAAGCAAGGGCCGAATTGATCCCTCTACGAAACCCTTCATCACTTGGAAGGATCGATTGCAGCTTGAGGAATGGTTCTTATGCAGATTATGTGAAACATATTCTTCCTTACGAATCAGTAGAGATTTGTCCCGAAAATCTTGAGAAGAAAATTGGATTAGATAATTTAAAAAACACTTGCTACATGAATAGCATTTTACAGGTGTTGTTCATGACAAAGAGCTATTTCCAGGGTTTTTTGCCCATGGTCTGCAGCTTTTTATGTCTAACGTCTACTACTGCCGTAGACGTTATCGAAGGCGATTTGGTAACGGTCGCAGTGTCCGAGTTGGTGCTTGAGTTGTTGTTTCCGTTGTTTCGAACGCAGTAACTACTATGCTGGTATTTCACTCTGGTTTTATATTAGTATTAGTGGTTTCACTTAATTGGATTACCTGACTTTGTTGATGTACCTTTGAGAACAGGTTGCCAGATTTTATTGATGTTGATTGTCTCTTGTTTTCTATTGATATTATTCCTGTGTTTCTGAATATTTATTGCCTTTCTAAGTTCTCTTGAATCATACTTGGATATACTCTATATACTATGCAATAGTATATATAATAAAAACACAGGGTTAAATTCAATAGATAGGATGAGGCAATCAACATTAATAAAGTCGGGCTACATGTCCTTAATTGTACATAAACAAGGTCAGGTAATCAAATTAAGAGAAGCCAAGCCACGCCCACTAATAATAATATAAAACCAGAGTCAAATACCAGCTATAGATCACAAAGTAAAACCACCTAGAGGCTGACATTCGACCAAAAGCAGGTAAGATGTCAATCTTACTGAAGTGCCCATCAGTAGTTGAGAACCGCTCCGGAGGAGCGAGGGGTATGGACGAGATGGGATGTTCTGCACTCATTAACCGTGTGGAGAAGATTTCAACTCAGGGCACTCAAACCGGAAAGGGGCATGGGGAAGGAGCATCGTAGTGATGGCGTTCGAAAGAACGGGAAAAACAATTCGGGCACTGCGACCGTTACCACATCGCCTTCGATAATGTCTACCGCAGTAGTAGACGGAATGTCAGGTATAAAACCCTGCAGACCACGGCCAGAAAACCCGGAAAATAGCTTTGACACAGTCTCCCACCGTAAAAGTTTACATATATTTCCTATGCATTTTCATTGCCGATGCTTTTTTGACCATCCGATTGTGTGAAATCCCTTGCTCTAGGGTTTCTACCACATCCTGAAACCTCCTCAAATTATGGAAAACTTGAACGTTCATCTCTTTGTAAACCCCCATTTTAGTGTTGTACATCATCGCGGCAGTCTATTTTTTAACTGAATTTATGTAGGTATAGAAAGCTAGAACCGAACTGGAAATGTGTTCAGAAAAATAACGACTATTGCCTCTACATTTATACTGTATTTATTGTAGATTTCAGTAATATTTCAAAAAACCACTGCCCCATAAATAGAAAAAGTGGGTATGTTATTACCTTGTACTCTGTCATTTTAATGTGTTGTTTAAATTAGTTTTGATGTGACATACTCTTTGAGTGAGTTATAGTCGGTTGAGGATAAGCATAACAGTTAGGCAAAGCTAGTTAGAGCGTGATTTGTGTAATGCCATCGGGTGAAATGACTTCCTTCTTTTTGATCGAAACTCTTAATGGATCTCGCATTCAGAACAGTGCTTTTCAATCGATAATTTGCAAGCAATCAAATATCTTCGGAGTAATAGTGATATCGACAGTATATCACAATATATTATTTCAACATCGTTGATTCAGACAATCGAACGCTCCAAAATAGCATACGAAATATTACAAATTTCAAACCCGGTAAATCGCAAAAAGTTTGAACGTTATCAAAGTAAAAAGTATTTGAATGGTCAACGAAATGTTGGGAAATTAGGTGAATTACAAACCGTGGTTCTCAAAACCATGCAGGCATGTCAAAGCAGAGAAACCATAGGATATTGACTAAAATTTTCTAAAGCAAACATTCATAATTGTGTACTAGTAAATTTAGGGGTAATTTTCTTTGAGAACGATATGAAAATGCCATTTGAGTGTCTCGAAACCATCTTTAAAACATATTTATAAGTTACTAGTTGAAAGTGAGCCAAGTCTTTGCGTGTTCCTCGACTTCACCAAAGCTTTCGACACAGTAAATCATAAAAAAAAGTCGCAGCTTTTGGAGAATACGGGGAGAATACGGGGGACGACACTCAGGTTATTTGAATAGGAAACAAATAGTAAGAATTGGATACCACGATAGCATGCCTAAAGAAATTACATATGGAATACCCCAAAGTACTGTTCTTGGTGCATTATTGTTTTCTATATATATGAATGATCTCATCTCGATTAGAAGAGCTGGAAACATTATGAACTTTGCCGACGACACAGCCATTTTATATGCCGCCGATGACGATACGTAGGACGAGTTAAAAAGAAAAACATTTGAAAATGTTTTATTGAAGCATGATTGTCCTTACACGCTCTGCTTCCTACCATATATTGTTGTTGGTTTTTACCCGAGTTCTTCTTGATTAACCTCTTCTTCCCGTAAAGGTTTGAAATGTTAAGGTCGGCCGACTTCTGAACACTTAACAGAACTCTGATGACAAATGAGACTTTGTCGAAACGTTGTAAGATTGAAGATAATAGCACATAACACGGATCAAAACCCGGAAACCTCAGCATATATGTTAATAGTTCAATTTTTTTATTTTTTAGTTGTTGTTTGTATTTTGTTTCACTATAATTTCAGTTTTTTTGCTTTTTTTTGGTCTCCAGAAAACACTGCATAGTATAATTGTTATTTTTCAGCTGATCATTTTTAATTTTCACAGATTATTTCAAGGATTTCAAATCAATTTATATCACATTAGACAATGGAAATCCGAAATAATAAAATGCATCACGAAACATTGTCAACCGCTTTCAAACATACTCGTTGATGGTGCCCTGAATTATTTGAATAGTTATTTTCAAAATAACAGAACTAATTTGAGAAATATTCGTTACATGGAACAGCATATTTAAATAAATATGTTATTGCAAATAATAATATGCAAATTTCATAGATTCTATCTTATTATAGAAGAATTGTCAAGAACAGTGATTCTGTGGTAAGTCTATTCATGATAACAATTACAAATTTTCACAAAATAGAATTTATTTTCAACACATTATAACAGGTTTCTTAGAAATCACTGATTGGTAAACAGATAGTTGTAAAAATAGGTATCCAGCAAGTACAAATAAAGTAAAAAATATTATTACTGATTATTTGAATAATTCTAGGATTTTTTTCATGAAAATGAATTTGAGAGTAGGGAGAGATAAACTTTTTGTTGGTCGTTCAATAGGAAATTTGATTGTTCACGTTGAATGATATCAGGAATTCCAGTAGGTTTGATTTTTCTTCTTCAATTTCTTCATGTAGTACGTCGTAGTTGTCATGCATATGTTGAATTGGTTGTCTTCGAATTGAAACTCAGCTGGAGATTCTGTGCCATCATGGTAGAATGAGTGTTCAAATTGATAAGTGCGATATTGTGCGATTTAGATTGTTTTTCTATATCTCACGTTCAGATTATGAACATCTGTGTGGAATTCATATGGATTATTCATACGTAACCATTGCCAGCATGTGAGAAACTTTTCGATCTTCTGAATACCATTTCATTTCTAGATCCTGAAAACTACTCTAACTGTTGATTATACTAGCTCCTGTGAGATAGTATCAGTAATTCAAACTTCACTGTTTAGAAACTCTTTCATTTGGAGAACTGTGTTTATGTGGAATAAACTTCCTGAGAACATTTTTCCAAGTGGATCAATCTCCAGCGATTCAAATCCAATGCGATTCGCTACTTTCGCACAGGCACCTATAGTGCTTGAGTTTTGTCCTTAAAAAAACTTGTATGGATTTATTACTGAGTCACTGGTCATTGATATCTCTACTATTTCATGTGAGTCTTCATTTTTCCTTGAAACGATTTTTGGATTCAAAAATGGGATAACGCTGTGTGTCATCCACATACCTATGAACATGTGAATATTCCACAACATTCGAAAAATAACTTGTGTATCAGGTGCATAACAAAGGCACGAGAATAGAACCTTGTGTCACTCCACGTGGAATTCTTCCTTTTCCAGACGAGGCTCGCATATATATCACTTTTTGTGATTTTTGTGGAATAATTTTTTTCCGATTGATGTAGTGAAATAACATAAGCAGTATTTCGTAGTTGAGCATATCGAGTGCTTTACTCTAATCCAATAATATTGGACCACCAATTTTATATCTGTCAAATTTTCTGAAAATATCGCCTATTATGCTCAGAATAGTTATGTCACAACTGTATTTTGGTTTAAAACCCGACTGTACTGTGGAATAGAATGTTTATGTGAATTAAGAGCTATGCATTACCTTGTCTTGCACTTCACCATTTCACCTCAGTTAAAAGGGGAAGGAGGCCAGGCTTCAACCTGAATAAAGTCAAGATGGTTAACCTCTGGCAGATATGGTTCCAGAATTATCTTTATTTCATTAGGACCTATAGTGCATTTCTTTAATGTTCCCCACTTTTATTTTTAGAACGGGTCAACTCAAAAAATTGAAATTTGGGATAATGAAATTAATGCATGAATACTTTATTTTGAAGTGAAATTGACAGATGAAACATTCAAGATGGCGACTGGGCGCCATCTGTGAAAAAAAAAATGAAAAAAAATTAAATGAAAAGGGGGGTCTTGTGATACACCTTTTTGAAGCTTCGAACAAATGCTTCACAACCTTAGAATATAATGTTCATATCTTCAACTACTACAAAATGGAGGAACTTTCAGTGAATACAGTGACATTAAACAACATAATATGAGGTAATGAGCTTGAGGTCAGTTCAGAAGATGCTCAAAATGATTGTCTTTCACTTCTTGACATATGAACAGCCTATCCGATTGTTCACGCCAAACATTTTCGAACACAGTAACATCAATATCTCTGCAAATATGTATTATTCTCTGCCGTTTATCCAATATGAAGCAGGTTCAGTTTCGTACACCTTTTACTCCAAATAGTCCCATAAAAAAAGTCCAAAAGTGTCAAATCTGGCGAGCATGCTGGCCATTCTGTAGGACCTCGACCGCCAATCCAACGGCCGAGAAAAGTAGTAACCAAATAGTTTCTTACTTGTCTAGAGTAATGTGGTGGTGCTCCATCTTATTGGAATACAATATTCATATCGGATTCTTCAGGATTCGCTTCGACGATTTCAATGATGAGGGGTCAACAATAGTTTCCAGCATATTCAAATACAGTTCCCCTGTTGAATTTTGATCAGTAACAAGAGGTCCTATAATATGGTTTCCCAATATTCCGGCCCCAACGTTAATTTTTTCTGGATATTGGGTACGTGTTTCCCGGAAAACGTGAGGGTTGGTATCACTCCAATAACGGCAATTTTGTCTGTGAACATTGCCATTAAAAAAATCTACATTCGTCACTAAAACAAATATAGAGGATAGATAGGATGCCTTGCAATAGTTTCCGTCATGATTTCGCAGAATTCTGTTCTTTAATCAGGGTCATCTTCAGTTAATTGGTGTACCATTTTAATTTTATATGCATGACACCTATTTCTCTTCAAAAGTACACAGTAGAAGGAGACACCTCACAAACATTCGCGACGGAATAAGTAGACTGTTCAGGATTTACTACCATCTCTCCAATCATTTGCACTTGCTGTTCTTCCGGAATGGACGGATGACCTGGGGTCATTTTGTTATGTACACTACCGGTAGTTGTGAATTTGGATACAAGTTCCCTCAAATATTTTCTACAGATAGGACGTTTCAGAAAACGTTCATTGAAAATCCTTTCGGTCTCGTGAAAGTTACGCATCGCACCGTAAATAAAAATCGCATCAATTTTTTCTTCCAATGGACGAGAGTTGACCATTTTAGAGATTGTTGACTTGGTATCTTTCTACTAGTAAAACCGAAAACTAAATGAGAATATTCTAACTGAACAATGATGTTCATTGTCGTACTGACATTTTTTTCATTTTTTATAAACAAAAAATAACTCAACAAACCTTATCGGGTTGTTAGAATTACCACATGGCAGATAAAAAGGAATATTTCTAGATATATCGATATTAATGTTTGTCTTCAGGAAATTATTAAATGTTCCGTCATGTTGTAGTAGGTGAAGATATTGACTTCATATTCTAGGGTTGTGAATTATTTGTCAGGAGCTTCAAAAAGATGTGTCACAAGACCCCCCTTTCTATTCAATTTTTTTTCCAGATGGCGCCCAGTCGCCATATTATTCAGTTAAATAATTTTTTAATAGTATCATTCACTTGGTTTTTGTATTTCCTCTGTATTATTTCATCAGACATAGCGATATGTTAAGGTAGAATGGCTTTTTAATCTCGTTTGCATTATGTGAATGATCGTAAAGCCACTCCTGAAGAAGATTTTGTATAGCGAAACACGTATTGAGTTTTTGTTAAATTGTTTATTGAAAATCTCACAATGAGGAGTTTTTTGAATATATAACACATATCTTGAGTTTATAATCGAATAATATATCCTGGTTTATAATTTTTTATCCGTTACTTCATTAAGAATCTATCGAGATCATTGATCGGACCACATAAAATTTTATAAATATTTCGGTATCGTCCACTGGTCTATAATAGTAGCATCGCAATCTTGGAAATTGATGACTCTCAAAGAATGCGACGAAAAAGTTTATCAGATTACGAAGAGCTATACGAAATATAAAGCTCATTCAACTTCCAATCATTTTGTTGTCCCCCAATATGCGGTCTAGACCACCCCTATGAAATTCTCCGTTTCAAATTGATAAAAAAGTTCAATTATTTGTTAATCTTATCATTCGATTAGTTTTTCTATTTCCTCTGTATTAGTTGATCAGACGTAGCGATAGGTAAGGGTAGGCCGGCTTTTTCAATCTCGTTTGTGTTTTGTGAATGATCGTGAAACAGCTTCATTCAAAACGCTGAACAAACATAATGGGCCAGAACATCGCTGTGACAGGTCGAGAAGTGAAAAATTATGTGTGGATGAGTGAATCGAATGATAAAAATGCAAAATAAATGAGGGTGGCAGTTTCAGTTGACTAGGAACGGAATCCTTCAGATTAGATATTCAATGACAAATAATTAGTCGATTTTTCGAATTGTCATTGATTCAAACAGAAACACATTTCGGATTTGATGAAATTATTAGATTGAACTACATTATGAACAAAATTCAGGCTTTTTGTCAAATATTTTCAAGTTATTTGTATTTTCCAGTGAACAACCTCGGTGTAATTTTATCCTGAAAAATCTAAGACCTCAAGAATTGGATTCCAAACAATAAATATTCAATATTTACTAATATTGTACAGACCTTTTCAATTTGTAGTTGTCGAATCGTAAACCTTCCATTGTTGAAGCTACTATTGTGTGCCTGAACGGAAAAATATCAAAGTCTCACTTCGTCTTTCTGGAAATTCACTTTTCATTATGTCGATTTTCAATTAAAACACTAATTGAATTTTTCTTCATTAATTACACTTACATATCTGTACCAACTATTTTATATTGATTATTTTGTTTACATCAAACAACTTTTGTTACTCACATAATTGGAATATGGCATGTTCTCATCTATTTTTCCTATTTTATATGTTTGTTAGTTCTCTTTATTCTACTCACTACATAATATATTTTATGTTATACATTTATATAGAGTCTTCCATTGCCGCTTCCTGTCTTTTGAAAGACCTATTGATGCCATTATTTGTGGAATATATCGTTCAAATTTCCGCCACGGCTTCTCTCAGTGGAGCACATCCGAAACATCTAATTTTCCATGATTCTGGCGCATAAATCTGGCTGAATTTGACCGCTAAATGGGTTTGAGGACCGTTGTGGTTTGTGGCTCATTGGCATACATCTGTGACTTAAGAAAACCACACAAGAAAAAGTCTAACAGGGTCAAATCACACGATCTCGGTGGCCAGTTCAAATCACCTCCACGTGAGATGACCATGCCCTCAAATCGCTCGAGCAGAATATACAGTGTGGCATGAGCTGTGTGGCGCCCTCTTGTTAAAATCACATGTCGTTGGTGTCCAGACCATTCAATTCAGATCAAAAGAAGTTGGTAATTGTAATCCTTTAGTGCTTGTCGTTGTCAGTTATGGCCTGGCTAACGTCTTTCGCAAAGAAATATGGAACGAAGACGCCGTCAGCCCAGAATTCTCCCCAAACAGTGACTTTTTCGAGATGCATTGGACGCTCTTGAATTTCATGTGTATTAGTGTCGTCCCAAATTCGTCAATTTTATTTGTTCACGTACCCATTCATCCAGAAATGGGCCTCATCGCTGACGGTGATTTTTCGATGAAAATTAGAGTCAATTGCCAACTGCTTCAGAGTCCATTCAGCGAACACATGTCGTTGTCTATAGTAGTTTACCTTCAGTTGAATTTTGTACGGGTGCAGTTCCAAGTTACGACGCAAAATTCTCCAAGTTGTGGTCTGCGAAAGACCGAGTTCTTGTGAGCGACGTTAGTCGACTGCCTCGGATTCTCATACACACTCTCACAGAAAGCGGCGATTTTTTCGACAGTTATTGCGTTTCGTCGACGTACGGATGTTGGTCGATGGTTAACTGAACTAGTGGACTCAAATGTATCCAATACATTGCTAATAGCACAGTATATAAGTAAACACCAGTAAGTTCACTCTCCGCCATATTTGGGTCAAGATTCCCCACCTCGAATTTTATGCGCGGCCGAACTACAGCGCAACCGACTGAATCTAAAACAGGATGACTTATCAAATTTTTTCTAGTCTGGATCCTGGCCATACTAGCCTGGAATATGATGAAGCTGCTGACTGTATTGCACGGTAGGGCACTGTAATTGGTTGCACCGGACCGGAACCTGTCATTGGCATCGCTATTGGTGTAGTAAATCCTTATCACCTGAAATGTAACAAGAGAGATTTCTGGCAAAATCTAATAGGGATGTCTTACATTGTCTCATAAGTCAACTCACAGGTTACTCTTCTCTGAATCATCTTATGAAAAGACTTGAATCTGAGGCCTTGTTTGGACGATGATGAAACAAGAGAGTACGCACTTTGTGCCTAACTCGTCAAGGATCGAATAAGTTTTTCACTCTTTGATACAATTTCATTGCTAAAATCTGACTTGAATTCGAATTCAAGTTTGAATTAATGTGAGCCACAATAAACCCTCGTGGTTTGCACTAAAGGATCGAATGGACCCACTCACTCGAACTTAACCCTAAACTTAGAGTGATGTGCCAAGTTCTTTGCATCATCACCACTTTCACGTTCTTCCGGTTATCGGGTTATAGAAGTTATTTTTCGTACGGCGAAATCATCTTCAAACTTGGCTAACTCACAAAAAGTTTGAAGTTATTTATTGATCTTTACCGTCTCGTGTAGATCGACCATGAGACGAACTGCTAACTCCATTATGTATTGTGTCAAAAAGCTTCAATGGGTAATATTCCTCAATTTGGGTTATTACAGCAAATGCAAGTTTGGACAAAATAAAGTTGAGTTTAATTCATGAGTTTTTCAAATTCACTTCGAAAAGTATTCAAATTGATGTTTGAAATGTTGGGTTAAATTAATCATTTATTATTTAATATTTTCCAAAAGTCATTTTACTTTCATATCACAGCCACATAAGTTGGTTTAAGCCGATTTCGGAACCTCCAAGCATCACTTTTAATTTTTTTTATAAGCTACACCTTTAGATTTCATCTCCACAAACTTTATTTGAGAAATATATCATGGCATGTTTCGCTAACACAGTAGCTTCTTCAACGTGATATATTTCTCAAATAAAGTTTGTGGAGATCAAATCGTAAGGTGTAGTTTATGTGGAGATCAAATCGTGAGGTGTAGTTTATGAAATTACTATGGATCTTCATCAAGTAACGGCCGAATCAATCAGAAAATCACTTTTAACCTTGAAATGACCTCTGCATGCGTCACACGACGTAGCGAAGGTAACTTCGAGGAAGTTACGTGGCTTTCTTGAAGTTTTGAACCTACTCGACACATAGAAGCCAAGGTGACTTTGAGGGAGTGCTTTGTGTTTGACCTTGAATGACCTTGAACTAAATCACACGACGGAGACAAGATGACTTTGTAGTAGTGTTTTGGGTTTGACTTCGAACAACCTTGATTCAGACCCATTTCATGCGACTATCTTGAAATTTTAAGGATCCGACCTTGAACGACCTTCAGCAACATCACTTTGAGAATTGAGGCGCTGGATGTGTTATTAATTGACTATGAGTAACCAGCTTGAATCGACTTGGAAAATTTTACAAATTAAGTGAATTTTTGATAACGATTTCTGTACCCTCTTCAAAAAATTTATGTAATTTTTGTAGCCGTTACAACTAGCTCTCACTATATATATTTTTTGTAGCATCTCAGGTTCATGTCGTGGAACAGTTATACTGAACAGTCACCTTTTAACCAAATTGTGACACTACGATGTATTATTTATCTACTCTTAATTTCAAAATTTTGAAAAAAGGGGTTGATCTTGTAATTTCAATAAGGTTTCTTCTTTTCATCAAACTACATAACTGAGGACAGTTGAGATAGTTATTATAAAACACATTGTGATTATTATCTATAACCTTCTATTCTCTAAACTCGAATTTTCGAATTCTTTCCTGAGATCACACGATAATAATCTGGATAGACTCCATATTTCCTAGAATATAAATGCCATAGTAGTCTGTTTTGAATTTTTTCCTAATTATTTTATAATACGGGTGCCAAACGGCTGCACAATATTCGAGTTTAGGTATCACCAGAGAGTTATATATCTGAATGACTATTCGATAATTTCTAAAATATCAACTTCGCCTCAAAACAAAACCCAAACTCGGTAAACCCTGCGAGACTACCATTTCAATGTGGTTTTTGAACGACAGGGTTGAGTCATATCACCAAATCTTAACATTACTTACTCGTGCCAACGTGATATTTTCCATTTCATAGGTAAACTCTTTTTTTTCCTCTTTCTTGTGCAGCTCATTACAACACATTTAGGAGCGAGAGCTTCTCAACTCCCCAACTTCTGATCCAATAACTGAACCTACAAAAAAAGGTTTGGTGGTACAGCCAGGGAACGACTGAGTCGTCTCCTCAAGAGCGGGGTACCTTATGGAACCGCCTTACACCAAATTCTTGAGCGACGTACGCAGAATCTGTCTCAGGTGATGATTCACCGGAACCATAGGCGAAAAGGCCCTGCACGGTCGAATCTGGGGCATCGTCAGGTGTAGCAGAAGTGCAGAAACTCTTATACAGATGAAACAGCAGAGCATATACTTTGTGCCTGCCCCGCAGGGGACCGAATCAGGTTTTTAGAGTTCGGCAGAGCCGAACCATCCTGGACTAGGTTGACTGAATCGAGCAAAGCCTGGTACTTTGCATAATAGAGGGACAAGACACCCTTCTGAACACATCTCCTCACCACCAAGGCTCCAAAATAGTCGTATTTACCAATCGTACCATAAAATATACACACCTTCTGCGTGTATCGTCGATCTCTATTATCCTAGACGTCCAGATCATTGGTTCTAAGGACGTAAAATCACATTACATGAATATCAAAGACGGCTTCTCAGAAACTTGGATCAGTTTTCTCGAACAGAAATGTTAAAAACATCTCAGCACAGATCACATGTATGATACTGCAGAACTAAGAATATATTGAGGCCAGAAGAATCCATCCTCCTAATTGGAGACCAGAAGATGTCGACTGACTTAGACAGCTTGATTCATCCGTCTATCTCTTCAAGGTTGAATTCAATACATCTTCAACTTCACTTTTTAATTTTAAAATTTTTTTCGTTTGGAGAATAGCGTCCTTGTGGATCCAAATATCTTGAAATTGTTTTTCTAAGCAAATACAAATTTCAGTGATTCAAATCCAAGAAGAATCGCCACTTTCGCTCAGGCACAGCTCTAATATTCCTAACATTTATAGATTTTCCACTATGATACGCCATTCTTATCGACTCCAGACCAGCCAGACCGAGTCAAGTCGAGTCCAGGCGAGCTAAGCCGGGCTAGACGAGCCAATCCATGACGAGAAGAGTCCAGCCGAGTCAAATCGAGCCGAACTGAGTCGATTCAAGTCGAGTTGAGTCGATTCAAGTCGAGTTGAGTCGATTCAAGTCGAGTTGAGTCGAGTCGAGGCGAGATGAGTCGAGGCGAATCGTGGCGAGGTGAGTCGAGCCGAGTCGAGTCGAAGCGAGATGATCGAAGCGAGATGAGCCGAGTCAAATCAAGTCCAGGCGAGCGTTTTCATACTCTTCTTTGTTGAGAGGTGAGGGTCAAACAGGGTAACGTTAGGCCCTGAAATAAATACGTAATACTTGAACGTCAAGTAAGCTGTGTTTCATTCGTTATACGACTCTATCATTTGTTACTTCCAAAACCTAGATGAATATATTGAATACAATTCAATACATGAAACATCCAATACCATATTCTGAATTATGCAAAATTATATGGGGAATTCTCATCCTCCTTTGAATCCCTGAAAAATATTCACACTATGTCATTTCTAGATTCATGGAAGTATACTTCTTCATTATACATGTAAATTACCTTTTCCGAGAGAACAGAATTATTCACTTGTGCTTGATGAGTTCCAAATTATTCATAAACTGCATCATCTTTTATCCCAGCCACTGCTATAACACTGTAGAATAATTAATGGACAACTTGGGCGCCTCAAAGTTATTTCTATCGACGTTACATTCATGATCTTGGACGTCCTGAGATAATCTATGGCAAACATTTTGCCATGATACAAAATTTTGACTGATTGGGTGTAATTGTTGGGAAATATTTCCAAAGCCATATATCGAGTGATACATCGAGGAAGGCTATTTGCTTCATCTCTGTTCAATTAATAACAGTTATTTCAATTCACGGGTTAGTTTTTGATTGGTATTTCAACATCGATACACGGTGTATCTCAACATTTATTTATTTAATTATTCATTCTCGTACAGGTGTAACCTAATTACATGGGAAAATCGTTGTACAAGTATCATGAATTCATAGCCAGTATACAATGAAAGAAACTTGAGATACCTATGTTATAAGAAAGAATAAATAACTAATCCAAAAATATAACAGATAAGTTCATGATTGATACTTAATATGTAATTTTTCAAACCAGTGAGAAATTCTTTAGGGGGTTAGAAAAAGCTGAGTTCGGACATGACCAGGGTATTTATTATTAAAAATTTCACAAACATCCTTTTGAGTTCTTGTTTTATTACCACAACCTGGTAATTAAAATGTCTATTCTTTGAGTCTCGGACAAATGAGCCATAATTAAATTTAATATGCCAACAAATATTATACTGACGTCTTTTAGTAACTTTAAATACCTAAATGACAGCAGCCTACTAGATTCATATTAATTGTTTATTTGGCTTTTTGTCTAATATTTCAGTATCTTCAAAGATTTTTTCCAGGATTCAAAGTTAGTTAGGAGCGTGTTACAGGGATGGTCTGTTTAATAGATGGTGGTCATTTTGAACATTTAATTTAATTGTAAAAATTAATTTTCTCAGTTATGATTGCACCAAACTCAAAAAACTTCATATTGCTAAACAGAGTACTGAAATTCCTTTCCAACAAGGTGCCACACGACCCCCTTTGCTATTTAAAATTTTCGAATTTTCGAGGGGGTGCTTATAATTCAAAAGGGATGCTGGAGGGGGATAATACTTTCATACTGTAAATTATCAATTTAAGAATAAAAATTGACATGTTTCAGGTTTTTTTCACACAGTACATAATGACGCTAAGAATGAATTTATTCCATACATATGGACCGCACTGTATGTATACATATATACTATACACATTCTCCATCTACTGGTGATGTTTATTTTGGTGTTCGCAATTAGACTGACCTTACTCGAGTCTTCTTCTTACTATATAGGTATTCATGTTGGTGTTGACCTTAAATTTTTTTCTTCTTGCTTTACCTTTTCTCCCCGTAAAAGTTTAAAATTAATCCCAGTGATGATAAAAACACAGAACAGGGATCAAAACCTGTTATTGAATTACTAACTATAACTTTTCACTAACAAAAGTGTTTGTAAAAAATTCCCAGCTCAACCTGGTAGATAAAACTGTCTCCACGTAATGTGAACACTAGTCCCAAATGAGATGGCCTTTGGACACAGCAATGGAATGAAAGAATTTGCATTTTCAATAATGGGCTTCAAAGTGAGCATACACCTATGCAATCAAGTAGGCCTAATAGATGGTCGGAATAATTTGCATTTACAAATTTATTCTAGGTAATGGAATAGCCCCATAGCGATCCAAGTCAGAACTCAGAACCGCAGAAGTGTTAGTTACATGTTGATGTTCAGAATGGGTAATTATTAAAACGTGAGAATCGTTCGAACGTTATACCGGGCGATACGATTTCGGATGTGTACATTAAATTAGACATACAGCCCGCGAAGTAGTGGTAAATTACTTATATTATGGAGTAATAGGTGATCATTAGAGTCTGGCACTTCAACACAGATAACATGTTGCGAAGGAAAGAAAAACGGCTCCTTTGCCACAAGTAGGACGTTCCGATCAAATTAGTTGACGTGCAACAACGAATTTCGGACTCATTTGTTTCAAGATCAGAGGCATGATATTTTTCAGATGTAAAAAAACATTCTGAAGGAGTACACACTTTGTTAAGGAGACTAAATCTTTCAATTTTATGTTTTACATGAAAGAACTTGATGCCTCATAAGTTGAACGGATAATTTCGAAGATTTAACAGCCTGGAACTTTCCTCTGTGCGTAAAATTTCATGTTAATGGCAAAATAAACACAACTATTAAGGGCGTTAAAGGTTTTCGTCAAAATAAACTAGCCATAAAATAGGTATTAATAGTAACGATCGGAATATTCTACTTCACACCAATTTTAGGTGTTTAGTCTGTGAATACCGTGATTTAGCGATTGATTTTTGTTTAATTCTTCAGTAATAAAATTTTATTTGATCGAAGCAGTCGCTGAACTTGAACATTCGCGATAAACAAAAAATAAAAAAACAGTGAGATTGAACTGTATATCGTCGACCTGAAATTTGTAAACAATATATGCACTAAGGCAGAATTTCAAATTTGAACCACAATCTAAGATAAATGTGCATTTGAATACAAAGAGATTTTTATCTGGAGAAGTTTCGTCTGCGGTATTTTCTAACACTGAATTTTGTACGAGCCAGTGTCGTCGAATGATTTATTTACAAGAAATATAGAAACGAAACGAAGACAATCCTTTGAATTGATACCGAACAGAGTTTCTAGTAAAACATGGGTTGATGAAAGAATCAGTGAATCAACTCTGACAACGTTGATTTTGGTTTCACGACGTTCAGATACCTGCATTGCAGATTCTTTAATATTAGTATAAATGAGCTTGACATTTCAAATTTAATGCTTGACACCATGAGGCACCAATATTGTGTCAATCTTTGATAAGTAATGTGACTTTGAAAAATATGCCAGAGCGAGAGAACTTTTCAGATATATTATTTTATTTTCGATGTAGAACAGGTGTTATCTATCTTCACAGACATGTTGAAGGAACTGTAGAAAATCTGGTAGCTTGGGGCCCAAAAATCCATTGGATGTAAAGATGACGACATCTTTTCCTAAGAAGATGTCATCTGAAGGATCGACATATAACTCAATTCACGAATATAAAAAATAAATATGTATTCACAAGGCATTCCGTTACAAAGCTAAGCTTTGGCATCGACCGTCAAACGAGATTTGTCTTCTATCTTCCACTGCAGCTTTCACTGCAAGGCAACTAGATAAACACCAGACTGCGCTGTTTCGATCTGCCAAGATCTCGTCAATGGTGATATGTTGAACGTTTGGTGGTCGATGTCAAAGCTTGGATTTGCAGATCGCCTTCGATAGACTCGTTTATCATTGTTACTCATGGACTGAAACACTGAAAACTTTGCAGTAAATGGCTCATCCGAAGCTCTCTAATATAATAAGGTAGGCTTGCTTGGCTTCCTCAAGTGCCATTCGCAACTAAAGATTGATATAAGTATAGGGGGTAATGGGAGTATTACTCTCTTACATCAACATTCAATACATTTCAAATGAGTATTGTAATAAAAAAATTATCTCTTGAAAATCAATAATTACACCTCCTTCGAAATTGAGTTCTGAATCAGCCTTTGTCCGCATCACACCGTCAACGGCCATGACAATTCTTCTAATCATCTCACCTCCACATCTTTCTGCAAAGGGTCCAAATGGGAACATTGCCAATTACACAAAAGAAACTAAACTCGGAGCGAAGCAGGCTGTTGGTCGACACTGAAATAGCCTCCGACTAAATGCCTTCAAAAGTTAACTATACCTGCCTTATAGAGTTCTAATTTTTAATATAGAAGACTGGATCCTTCATTATGAGGAAATAGTGAGAGCAGATAGCTCTCTCTCGCTGTTTTTTGGCTATATAACCGTCCCCAATGAAAAATAAACAAAGCTGAAATGTAAGAAAGAGCAAACTGAATCCATTTAGTTAGTATCTCGTCGTATTCATAAACTTTCTTCGAAAATTGAATAATCAATTGTAAAGAATGTCTTTCAAAGAATATTTACAGATAGCCGTTGGTTCACAGATGAATCAATGGCACNCACATAAACAACAGTTGTTTTGTTATTTATATATATAGAGGAAGATAGGTTAGGTGCACAAAATGTCATATGTCACAGAATGTCTCGGAAATCGGGACATGAGTAAACACGCATCTGAAATATGTCATTTTTGTTTGTCTCATACAGGTAACAGATTCATTGTCCTTTATTAGCTATAACCGATGTTGCCAAATGGCGAAATAGAAAAGAATCCCTTTAAATGTTGAATGAATTATTTCATTCCTCTTTTTTGAGTATTTAAATAATTTTTAAAGAATAAGGTTGAAATGATACGTTTAAAATGCGTTGTTTTAGAGCTCTTTTATGAAAACTACTTGATTTTCGTCAGGAGGAACATTCCCCATTGTGTTGAGTTGAGTGATACTGAACAAGAGGTTGAATTATCTGGAAATATGTATTTATAATGATAAATTCATTGATAAAATAAGTTATTTCTATTAAAGATGTGTGCGGAAAGAGAGGCAAATATGAAATGATATCTGAAACAAACCATGATTAGTCTACGACCTATGAGTATTGTGAAATGAATATTACTATATTGTGAAAAATATTATTATACAATTTATACCGTTTAATACAGAACTGAAATATGTTTTTACATAGCTATTTTAAACAATTTATTTTGTTCGAAGTCAACATGGCGAAAGAATTGTTCGAAATATTACAGTAGATAGGAAGAAAATACGGTTACCCAATTTCAAATGTGGAGTCTATGAAAACCCTGACTATTTGATATTATCAAATCCTCCTTGATTGTCAAATCATAATGTGTTTGGGATTTTTTTTGACTACTGAATGGCAAATTATGATTTCTCAAAATACAATGAAAGACCTACTGTCAAACCAATTTTTAAAATCATTTTCTACTCCTACTTTGAAATCATACCAACTTTTACATATTCAAATTTTCACAAATATGAGTATTTGCCCGTCCTTTTTTCTAAAGGAAAGGGTTATCCATGAACGAAGTAACTAAAAACCAGCCCCAAAGAGGTCCCTTGGGTAACTCCGCATGTGGTTCTTCGGTGACTTTTCACCTTTCTGTTTTTCAGATAGCTTTCGTATAAATTGTGAGCAACATATCTCCTAAACTAGATAATTCAAAGAAGCCACGTATATGTTGTCCAACAACGCATTTGGTCAAGCTAGCGTAGAGATACGTAACATATGGAAACCTCTAATCAAGCGAAAAACGACCAACTCCCGCCAAACGGTCATCTCCCGCTAAAAACCAATGAAGCGGAGAGAGGGAAGAGGGGATAGGCGGAAGCACTCGAATGACCTATAAATAGTCAGATCTCGGAGGAATAAGTCCAGTTATCACCCGAAGACNTATATAATCAAATATTATCAAATTTTTATTAAGTTTCCACAAGAAGTATTTGGGATTCTTAAGTTTTCAAAACTGATGTCGTGTTTCTTCAAAGAAACTGCAATTGTATCGAACATTGTATTGTGAACATTTGATCTTGTATGGTTTGAAAAAAACAACAATTGTTGAATGGTAGAACTGATTCACCGGAACTACTTTCTGCAATAGATTTTCTTGTACCGTGTACATCTAGAAATATTACCAGTTTTTTTTACGAAAAAGCTCAGACCAATTTATTTTTAAAATCACCAGTGAATTTGATGTGCAGTACTGCAAACCAGCTGTCTACCTCAAGTAATATATTTTATTGTTGTCGCGAGCTGAAAAATAAATCTCGTACACATTTGCGAGTTATCGATGCTTATTAATGATTTATAGTTCTCTCCCCAATCATTTCAACAGTGATTACTTTGATATTGACATTAAATTTGAGAGTACCTGAGGAGAGTACTTACAATGTCTTTGAAGTCGATTCCATTCGATACAATTATTATTTACTAGACATAGATAAATCTCGGTAATATTCTCAATTTGAAATAATCACAGGTTGTATAAAATTCATTTGATGAGCATTTATGAAATAGAAATCTTTTCAATGATAATGTCACTCTTGTCATTACAGTAAGCTTTGAACATGGCATTTCTAATATCAGATATCTGAAAATTATGACATTTTCAACATCATGTCATACATTTCAGAGAGGTGCATTATGACATGCTCACGGTTGCGCCTTTCCTCTCATGCAGACCTACGACTTTGTAGGTACGTGTGGCAGATACCCAACGGAAAAACAACAACTAATCCAGCTAATGCCGCGCAGAGAGTTGAAGTAATACCATCAGGCATCTGTGCAACGTCTTCGACTTGAAAGATTCGTCGCAAGTTATTTCCCATTATGAAAAGCAGAAATCAATTTCGTTTGGTCGATCCGACCAAACTGAATGCTCTGAAGCATTCTATAAACTTCCAGAAGTTTCTAAAAAGTGCTAATACAATAATACACGACACAAAGTTATTTAAAGATTATGTAACAATAGATCGATAGAAAAAAACAGTATTAGATATAAGTCAATAAAGGTTGACTAAATACCCAGCGAACTGTGTTTGCAGCGGTTAGTTTATATTCCAATTTATCATTGCCTTCATCAGACAACTCTCAGACATTCTTGTTCTTTGAGTCAACTAGTTTATGCAACCCAGTATTTGAAATTGTAATCTAATTAGGATATGTTCTGCACCACGTTGTCGATGTATCTGATCCAAATCCGTGGGAAGTAATCCAATTCGTTATTCTTTTCTAAATCGAATCTACTCATGAACAAGTTTACCATAAGGGTGGCAGTAGGTAGGTAGGTTTCTCATGGCCGTATCAAACAGTACCAAAATTTGGTGGAGAGTGTGTCTTTTTGGTGTATCGGCGGGTTGTATCACTTTCTATAAATTCAGCGGCACTTTTTTACATGTAAATGGACAAAAATCCTTAGTACTTGTGAGGAATCCAAAACAAGCACTTTTTCTATTCACCAGAATGGAACTTCATTTATTTAGTTGGACATGTCCTAATATAAAAATAAAAATAGCTATACAAACATGTTTATAGACTAATAGTTATATAATAAAAAGAAAATAAAATAAAATAATGCACTTGAAGTATATAAATAAATTCGTGTGAACAAGATTGATTATGTTGTAATACATTCTGGTGATATATAGCGACTGGATATGTTTACTGATCCTCGTTTTGAATACATAAATGGTATTAGATTGCTTGATGTCTTGTGGTAGCTTATTGAGTCCTTTATAGAATAGCGATTTCATTAAGTTTGCCATTTTCCAATTAGGGAGATGAAACATATTATTTCCTCTAGTAGTATAATTATGTATTTGGGAGTTAATCGTAGTATTCATAGTAATCGAGTTAATTCACTTAGATAATCTGGAAGTAGATTATGTAATATCTTATAAATAAAAATCATTGGTAATTTATGAAATCTGTTTTTCACCGATACCACTGCAAACAATCTAACATCGCTGCAATGATGGTAAAACGATTACACTTCAGTAGTATTTCTCATACCGCGATTTTGCAGCTTTTGTAGTTGTGAAATTTTATTAGAATCAGGGGAGTATATAAGCTACCACAATAATCAAAGTGGGGCTGGATAATTGTGTTATATACTGTAATTTTGGAGTATGTTGAAAGACATGAGGAAATTCTAGAGAAGAAGTAAAGTTTCTTACTAATCTTTTTACTTATGTAGGAAAAATGTTCATGCAATAATAGGCTATTATCAAGTATGAATCCAAGATATTTAAACTGGTTTATGGATTCAATTTTATTGTTATCTATTTCCAGATTAAGTTGGTTGGAGTTGATGTTTTTATATTCAAAGGGTGTGGTTAGGATCATTGCCTTACATTTTGTCACATTGAGTTTCATTTTGTTAATATTGAAATATACTTGTAGTTTTGATAGGGAATCGTTCATCTTGTTGATAGTACCATACAGATCATTACCTGAGATTGACAGTAACGTGTCATCTGCGAATAAATTGAGAAAATCATAGTATTGTATATCATTGATATTACATAGGAATAATCAAGGACCCAAGACACTTCCCTGTGGTACACCAAAGTTATTGGTGATGGGAGCCGAGAATACATTTTCCACTTTGGTGATCTGTTTGCGATCTGTTAGGTAGTCCCTGATCCATTTCGATACAGTGCCTTGTATGCCTATGGCTTTCAACTTATCAATCAGTATTTGGCGATCAATCGTTTCAAAAACTCTCTTTGAGTCCAAGAAAACTGCAACTACATAATCACCACTATCAATTGATTTTTTCCATTTTGTTATGGTTGACTGTAGTGATGCTTCGCATGAATGATTCTGTCTAAAGCCTGATTGATAAGTCATTAACAAATCATTTTGATTCAGATAATCAATTAGTTGTTTGTGAACAACTATCTCCGGCACTTTTTCTATACCAGGCAATGTATTGATTGGTCTGAACTCCCATGCTTTGTTAGTGTTTGCCACCTTCTGAATAGGGGTTAAAATACTTGTTTTCAGCTGACTTGGAAATGTGCCATAAAATAGTGAGATATTGATAAAGTGTTATAATATATGACCAATAACTCCAAAGGCCTGTTTAATGAAGTTAATGTCAATGATTTCACTAGCAGTCTTATTCTCCAGTTCATGTATAATTGTGGAAAGCTCGGGTAATTGAATTTGTTTGAATTCAGAAAAGTGACTGTTAACAGTAGTAAGGCCATTCCGTGCTGGGGCCTTTTCAATTGAGTACAATATTTCTTCAATACTTTTAACGAAATACATATTGAATAACTCAGCAATTTTCTGTGTTTCTCGTACTATTTTTACCACACCATGGCACTCAAATTGTATTCCATCTCCTGAAGACGCCAACTTGATTGGTGTGGTCCCAGTTTTCTCTTTTACTTGTGAAGAATTTTCGCAAATTTTCACAAAACTGACCTTGAAACAAAAAATAATAATAACACAGATTACCTGAAGACGGATTTTGAGTTCGTTCCATTCGTTATCTGACTTTTTGGGATAACATGTGTATGAAGATATGAGCATCACTACCTATATGGCTACATATATGGTATACAGAAGATTCCAATTCCAATTTATTCATTCAGATATTCAATCAAATATTCAGTTGAATTCAGTTAAATAATTAGATTACATGAATAACTATTTTATGTGCTATTTTGAATTCATCAAAAAGTCGAGAATTACACCTAAGCATAGAATATTCTTGTATTGTGCGTATTCTCTCGATTTAAATGAATCCTTACGACTACAGAAAACAAAAGAAAAAGTTTTTATATTATAGGTTATATAATATAATGGAGAAGGTGAATGCAATGGACCAAAGAAAGGAGTGAGAGCGGGTATTTCATGAAT
>NW_019289443.1:286800-297163 GCF_000500325.1 Leptinotarsa decemlineata
AAACATTGTCAACCACCTTCAATTTTTTTTTATTTATTCTGTTTGTATCCCTTATCGTGCAATAAATAAATAAAAAATTAATAAACACACCTTCACTTCCGGTTATATCTGAAGTTGGTGCATTTTCTTATTCCAAATGGTACACACCCTGCTTGTGATGCCTTGGCTTACTTAGAGACGCAGGTCCATATATGGGGAGCATATTTTTAAATAAAGTCCAATTTGAGCTTCATAATGCACTAGAAGTTGCTAAGGTGAGTACAACTTTCTACTTCCATGTTTATGAGAAACTGATTTTATTATTCCAACTCAATTGTTTCAAGACATATTGGTGTCCAGTTTGACACCCAGCAAATCAATCGACATATCTAGGGAAATCATGTACTAATCGTTATACCCAGTTATACCATAATTAGTTGTTCGGAAAACACTGATGCCTGGGTTTTCTTATCGATGAATTATATTCGTTTATTGACAACCCAAGCCATATTTTTTCCAGATCTTAAATGGAACGTCTTGTTGTTGGCGAAAATTGACATCTCATGATCGGACATCTGGAAGGAAAGGAGAGACATGTGTATTTTTCTCACAAAAGCAATAAATGTTGGAGGCGATATGGATAACTGAGATACACCAACCTAAAGATACCTGTGAGGACACCATCAGGACGCTATTTGTTTCACCAAGGTCTTTAAGAAAGCTACGGAGCCTCAGAAATTAACGAATAAGCAAGCAATACCAAGCTTCCTGAAAGATTGTTCCCTGTGTGGCCGTCAATAAATATCTCTCGAATACTTTCACCACACTGGTGTTTCCAAGGGATCCATATTGTCTCCAACCCTCTTTTTATTGTATATCAACGACTTATTGTAAAAAAACAAGAATCCACTATAGTGTTTTGTTGACGACAGCACATTTGTCATTACATTTGGATTCCAGGATATCGGCTGCGAATGCACATCTTCACCGGCAGCAGGAGGCTCACTATCTCAATGAGGATCTAGAAGTAATTTTGAATTGGGGTGAAACTAACCAGGCTCAATTCAATGCCACAAAAACCCAGGCATCGGATACAATAATGTCAGGTCAGACAATTCCGCTTTGTGCTTCCAAAAGTTTGTTGGGGGTTAAAATGGACACCAATATGTCTTGTCAAAATCATGTCGCTGGAATTGCGAAGGCTTCTTCTCAAAAGCTTAGAACACCGTTCCGAATCAGAAAACTGTACACACCTCAGCAACTTTTGATGCTTTATAAAGCTCAGATCAGACCTTCTTTGAAGTAATGTTGTCATGTACGGAGCTCCGCCCCCAAACATATCCTGAAGCTGCTGGATTCCATCCAGAAAAGAGCCATCCGCCTGATTGGAGACGCGAACATCACGTGCAACCTTGATAGTCTGGAACATCGAAGAAAGGTTGGAGATTTGTCTCTCTTCTATAGATACTTTCAAGAAAAGTGTTCAAGTTACTTGACACATTTGATTCTACCGAGAGCAGTACATATCAGAAATACGCAAATATCCGTTCGTTCAGATACTAATATTAAAATACTTCCAGCTGATAAAGGTAATGCCACAGTGATAATGGATACTCTCGATCACGAAAATAAATTATCTCAGTTGATTTCGAACATAACATACCGAACACATAATATAACAATGAACGTTTACAAAAAACTTAAGGATGATCCAACAAAATCAATTGAACAAAAAATGTATAGAACATTGGCTAAACATAAAGACATGCTAACCAAAACAGAACGCATTCAACTAATTTCCCATTTTAGGAAACCTCCTCATTTCTATGGTTTACCAAAAATACATAAACCTAATGTTCCTTTAAGACCAATTGTGAGTTCAATTGCATCTCCCTGTCAGAAATTAGCAAGATACCTTTTGGAAATTTTTAAACCAATCTCAGGTAACACTAATAGTTTCCTAAAAAATACAACACATTTCATAGATAAACTTAAAGATGTAACACTCAGTGATGGTGGTGTTCTGATGAGCTTCGATGTTGAAAGTCTTTTCACGAATGTTCCTGTTGATGAAACTCTTCAAATTGTCAAATCNAAATACCCAAAAAAGGTCGATAAAAAAAGATTTTTTTTGTTTTTGCCTATAGATTAAACTGAAGAGGTCTCACAATGAAAACTAAAACTCCCGAAAAAGTCTTTGGATTACTTTTCAAAAACAGTGACAGACACTTAACCAGGATTTTGTTAACGTTGCACTGTTTCAGAATATGTTCAATTCGATACTCTTCGACATTGTGCATTGTGAAGCGGAATTAATGGAAATTAAATGTGGAGTAGGATTTCAGTAAATGAAAGTTATTGTCCGCTTTTTGTTAAACCTGACCATGTCTATAATGAATATTAACGTGATAGGAATCGCATGTTGAAAAGTAAGACCTCGTTGATTCTTAGTTCGCACAAGTTTCGACTTTTGAAGTTTGTCGTTCATAAGGGGGCGACAACTGGTTAACGGAATAACATATTGAATCAGATTTTTTTTTCTCAACAAATTTCATTGTAGAAAAGTGTACAAATATAACATATGCTACATAAGGCAAATCGTTGTGAATTCATTCTATTATATTGTACTATTAGGTTTCTTTTATGTATGAATTATAAAAAAGAATGATTAAAACAATTTTTGTCCTTGGTTAGCCATACAACCCTAACAAATTGAGCAAGTGCATTGCGATTTGCTTCGCTTTTGATACTAAAAAAATGATCCGCTCATTAAATATTCATTAAATACTCAACGTCCTTTTTTTCATTAGAAAAATCATTGAATACAAGCTACTGATAAAGCTGACATTAGCATCTTCTCTTATGAAGACTTCATCTTTAGAATCGACAGGAAACTAAAACCTTGTTCATCCAAAGTCAACAATCGTCTGTAGCAAATCGGTTTCCGTCTTTCTCTGCAGCTTCACCGCAAGCAGACAATTAGATGAAACTGAAGCCCAAAAATAAAGCATTCTTGATCTAACACAACGCTGCGCTGTTTCTACCCGGCATAGGTCTCATCAGTGGTGCTAGCCTAAACCACAAATGTATTGTTGAAGTTTTGTTGCATCGAATTCCCAATGTTATCATCGGTGATTTTATTTCACGAATTTTAAATTCCTAATGAAATATATTCTCCAAATCTAGTAATACGTTGTGAATTGAAAAAAAAATTTTGATGTGTTTTCAACACAAAAACTCGTGTTATATCATTACCGAAGTCTCGATAATCGACGTGAGCATTTTTACAAGTCGAATCACGAATTTCTTTTTCGTTCAGTTGACTTTCACTGATACATTTATGAGGAATAACTTTACATGAGTACCTCATGAATTCTTTTGAGTCGAATACCCGAGGTTTGTTTATGGGACGACAATTTATCAACCAACATTTATTTGTCCGGTTGTATAAGAAACGATTATTCGAAAACGTTCGAAATGTATTGTGTGACGAGGTGTATGATATCAGGATTTTTCGTTAGAACTTTATGCTAGACACCATAATATCACATAAATTTCATTCATAAAGATAGGGTATTCCATTGTGTATTCTTCTAGCGGCGATTCAGTTAATTTACGTCTAGGCGCTATGAAAGCCGAATAAATAAAGTGAAAAAATAAATGAGGGTTTTTATCGTATCGGATATTTCAGTCAGTCATTAGACGTGCAGCGAAATGATATACGACAAACCGAGTAATGGATATAAATTTTTCCTAATGCTCTATCTGATTGGAGTTATAGTAAATAGCGGGACGTTTAGTAGATTCCCGTTTTCTTGTAACTTTGTTAAGACACATTGCCGGCCTATTCGGTTAAACGGAATTTTCTATAAATCAAGAATCACCCTACTTTATCTTTCACCCTCACGTAAAACACAAGCACAAAATGATTTGTCTTTCTTTAAAACCTGTAATAATTCTTGAGCTTGTCAAATTAGCATTCGGAATAGTATATATCACTCTGTTTCGGTTTTGTCAGATTATATCGGAGATAGGGCCGACGATGCTACCCTCTCGCCTGCGTTTTGTCACTCGGGCCAAATAATAAATTAGTCACATCAATTTGGGGTGTAGGAATTGTTTATTCATTATTTATGGTGACAGACTCTGAACGACTGACGGTTCCATATGATGAAGAAAATGGTTGACGAACAACTGCATGATTGTTCCTCGTTTCGAAAATCATTATAACCCCAATGATAGTACGTGGGCATGAGTTTGGAACAAAAGGCAACGGTTTTGAGTGGCACAATTTGTCAACCCCAGATAGACTGAGATTAATCTGAGCGGAAAGAAAAAGGGATGAACAGATTAAATTTTTCTTTCATAGAAATAGATTACTATTCAAACGTCTCAATTGGTTCGGATGTATAAATCCATGTGTTTCTATTTGAATGTTAAACGAAATATTCTGAAATGTAATTTTTTAACAAATTGGTTCAGATCAAAGAAACATTTAGCTTATTACTCAAAATGGATGGGCGACTTGTTCTTTCATTTCATTTATGTGAGAATATGCATGTAGTGGCACATTTAATGCCCGCTTCATACGGATTGGTCTACAGTTCATTTCTTTAATGTCCCCCCCCCCTTTTATTTTTTGAACGGGTCAACTCAAAAAATTCAAATTTGGGATAATGAAATCAATGCATGAATACTTATACTTTATTTTGGAGTGAAATTGACAGATGAAACTTTCAAGATGGCGACTGGGCGTCATCATTTGTGACACATCATTTTGAAGCTCCTGACGAATACTTCACAACCATAGAATATCAAGACTAGATCTTCACCTATTACAAAATGGCGGAACATTTCCTGAAGACAAACACATTATTGTCGATATTTCTAGGAATATCCTTTTTTATCTGCCATATGGCAATTTTAACAACCCGATAAGGTTTGTTAACTATTTTTTATTTATAAAAAGGACAAAAAATGTCAGTACGACAATGAACATCATTGTTCAGTTAGAATATTTTCATTTAGTTTTCGGTTTCACCAGTAGAAAGGTACCACGTCTACAATCTCTACAATGATCAATTCTCGTCCATTGGAAGAACAAATTGAAGCGATTTTCATTTACGGTGCCACGCGTAACTTTCACGAGACCTAAAGGATTTTCAATGAACGTTGTCCGAATCGTCCTATCTGTAGAAAATATTTGAGAGAACTTGTATCCAAATTCACAACTACCAGTAGTGTACATAACAAAAAGCCTTCAGGTCATCCGTCGATTCCGGAAGAACAGCAAGTACAAATAATTGGAGAGATGGTAGTAAATCCTGAACAGTCTACTTATTTCGTGGCGAATGTTTGTGAGGTGTCTCCTTCTACTGTGTGGAAACTTTTGAAGAGGAATAGGTATTATCCATACGAAATTGAAATGATACACCAACTAACTGAAGATGACCCTGATCGAAAAACAGAATTCTGCGAAATTGTGACGGAAACCATTGCAAGGCATCCTACCTATCTCCACAATATTTATTTTAGTGACGACTGTATTTTTTTTATACGGCAATGTTCACAGACAAAATTGCCGTTATTGGAGTGACACCAACCCTCACGTTTTCCGGGAAATATCCAATATAAAAAAAATAACATTTGGGTAGGAATATTGGGAAACCATATTGTAGGACCTCTCTTTATTGATCGAAATTTAACAGTGACTGTATTTGAATATACTAGAAACTACTGTTGACCCTTCCATCACAGAAATCGTAGAAGCGAATCCTAATTAATTCGATATGGATATTGTATTCTAACAAGATGGAGCACCACCACATCACTCCAGACAAGTAAGAAACTATTTGGATACTACTTTTCTCGGTCGATGGATTGGCCGTCGAGGTCCTACAGAATGGCCAGCCCGCTCGCCAGATTTGACACCTTTGGACTTTTTCATGGAGCTATTTGAAGCAAAAAGTGTACGAAACTGAGCCTGCTTCAATACTGGATATACGGCAGAGAATAATAAATATTTGCGTAGATATATTGACGTTTCTGTGTTCGAAAATGTTTGCCGTGAAATATCGGATAGGCTGTTCATATGTCAAGAAGTTCAAGGCAACCGTTTCGAGCATCATCTGAACTGACATGAAATTATTTTAAGAATTGATTGGAGATTCGTGAGTCTTGTGCGATGTTTGTTCTTATTTATTTTCATGGCGAAAAAACATCTGCTCACATAAACTACCAAACTTGCACAGAATGCGTGCTACATGCTTTTTCAATTCCGGATAGATATCCATACTCTTGAAACACCTATTGTATATAAAATGTAAGAGCGTTAACCTCTTTAAATTTTTCTTTCAAAATACTGCCCGATTAAAGATCTATCAACTCCATTTGCAAATGAACTGGTGTCTGTGAAGCTTCAAAATTGAACGGATTGTTGAAAATTGGGAATTCCATTCCATTCATTTTGTGGAAATCAAAACGATTGTTGAATTTCGTGATCATATTTTACATAGTTGTGTATGATTGAGTTGTTCACTAGAACTAAATAGGTACTAACAGACCCTCGCTTGTCTAGGAATGCGCTGCCCTTGATGTTACTCATAAATGTAGTGTTCCCATTTTAAAACTTCCGTAGAGGAATCGAGTGAAGTCTAAAATCTCTAAAAAACATTATTCTTCTTTTTGTGACACACTGCAAGAGTATTTTAAAGTATTCCCGCGTTAGGGATCACACGTTAAAAGGTAAGATCTCGTTACTCCTTAGCTCGCACAAGTTTCGACTTCTGAAGGTTGTCGTTCGTAGGGGTGCGACAGCTGGTTAACGGAAAAACAGATTTTACGCAGATTTTTTCAAACATTCCACAGAATATTCCAAAATGTTCCGTAATGTTCGGGAAATCTCTGAAGTTATGTGTTGTGGTAGCCCTCCGTAATCCATCCGAAAAGGCTTCCGTTTTCACCTGAAGGACGTGCTCCTGAACATTCGACATTATTCCACATTTCATAACATAGGTACCGGAATATTCTGGAATATTCGAGATTATTCTGGAACGTTCGGGAACATCCCAGGTTATTGGGAAATATTCTTGAATGCTGTGGAATATTCCGGAACCTTGTAAGCAATTCTTAACTGTAATAATTTGAAGTTTGTACATAATACTATCTGACATGAACGCATATCAACTCCCTAAACGAAATCGGGTATTCCAACATGTACTAATAATAATAAAATCTGATAAAATTCACTCAAACGCATGTATGGCTACAACTACTAATTTCAGTTTTGAAATAGGTGAGTATCTTTGAGTATCTAAAACAATAATACGACTTTGTTCAACCGGTTTGTCACAGACTGCATCAATTCATCTTCTCGCGCATAGGTTTTAATTTTGCGATAACTCCTAAAATAATAATTTGAATTGTATGATGTAAGACTATATTATTTAACAAGTGACAAATGTGGCCATTAATCGTGTGAATAAAGTTTGTCGATGCTAGCCAGAGGCGAGCGAGTTAATTAGCTAATACATAATTAACTGGAAAATCAAGATAAAAATTGTTTGACCGCGGATTATTGTTCAATTTCTATTTTTGATATTTATTGAGTAGCCAGGAAGTTCGACGTGGGTGCTTTGTTCACTCACTCGAATTGACTGCCGTGTTGGTCGATGGTTCAATCCCCAGTCTGAACGACCGATTTTCACTTGCTATCTTCCAACCCGTGTTAGGAATCACACGTTAAAAGGTAAGACCTCGTTAATCCTTAGCTCGCACAAGTTTCGACTTCTGAGGGTTGTCGTTCCTAGGGGTGCGACAGCTGGTTAACGGAAAAACAGATTTTAAACAGATTTTTTTAAAATATATTTTCATTAAAGATCCAAAGTGGGAACGTCTTGCCCAAGCCAAAGTACCCGTCTAAGGACGTAATTTCAACCTTCTGGGAAAAATATAAATATTGGTCCCTTCAAAATTTTTCTATTCACATTCAAAAACAAGCCTGGTATGATGCGAAACTACTTCCAGTGTTGTTCTTTCCTTGCCGTCTAATAAGATATACTAGTTTTACTACTATAAGAACTATTGCAGATCCGACTGTAGACGAATGAAAGACTTCGACTCCACAAGACAGTCGCAAATATTTTTTTTGTAATTCTCTTGGCCACTTACAGTTCTCCGGCTTTTCTTCCTGATCAGTCACAATAGTCATCTATGCCAGCAGTAGACTCCAATTTCATCAGAAAAATCATCATGTAACGCCTACACAACAAGCAACCTTGATCAAATTAACAAATACTATATCAATGGTATGTCTTCGAGATCAAAATGAACTAAGAACTATGTAGAATATCAGTAGGTCGTTCTGTGACTTTATTAGGTGCTTTTTTAAACTGCTATTTTATGATATTAATCATTTGATGATATTTCCTGTTAGTCTGACTAGACAAAAATACTTGTTTCAACTATTAGATATCGTTGCCAAAGCAACGATATGGTTATATAATGCTCTTGACGGAGTTGATGATACTCTAATTTGCATGAGACCCAAGATAAAGGCTAACTGACTATTAGAAAACTATGTTCGGGGGTTGAAAACTCAATCTGTGGTTGATTGTCGAATCAAATTCTCAAACGGACGCTAAGCGGTGAACGTGGGTCTTCTATTCGTAGACGCAATTGCTAAGACAGCAAATACGAAATAATGGAATAAATTGGATACAATTCGTTCACCTCAGTTTTTATTGAGCATCCACTTTGTTTTGACTCCAAAGAGGAAATAACACGTCCCTGATGTAGCACTGATCATAGACTGACCTTAGTTTCACTCGACATCGAATTTCAGATGGTCGAGTTTTATATTGTTAACTCACAGAATACTTCCAACGAGAATACCAAAGCAAATATCTTTTAGTGACAGCCGTACTGCTGAATATACAGGTCGTTCTTTTTACGGAAGTGACCTGATACAGAGACCTGACATTATTGAGGAATATCCATCCAATCTCTTCTAATGTTGAGTCATCAGTCTGAAAACTTCAAAACGTCCGTGCCTCCTATGGAACACTTCTAACAATACACACTTAGTTGAAGTATCGCGTAAGATTTACTATGGAATTCCTTTGAAAGAAAGAGTATTACGTGGGCTGAGTAAATAATAGTCTGGTTGATTTGGTCAATCACCAGACGCACCTGAACTTGTGAACAACCTTGATCTCTCTCAGTAGGTATGTGGGCTGCCTATAGTCTATGATGCACCAGCGTGAATGACAGGTGGGTCAATCGATGTATGCAGGTGAACTCGCTTCTTCTACGATTGTGTAGGTTGAGAAGGTTGATACCAGTATGACGAAATGATTATGTAAACAGTTGATGGTATTTTATGATCGATATACTGATTCGACATTTATGACGGATACTGAAAGCAGATAAACTTTTCTTCGTGATGAATGGAAGGCTTGGAATGGAATGAAGAAAAAATGAGTTTCCGTAACGAGAAAATATATTTCATTGAACTGAGTGGTCTCTTTGTCAATTAAATTATGTAGCCAAAATGTAGTAAATATTTCCTGTACTTGATTAGGATACGTGGTCATGTTTTTTTCCATATACAATTCCCCATTGATAAAACTGCCAAAAATGTGCCCAAAATGTCGGTTTGATGGTTCAAATCTTTTCTATGGTCATCGAATTTTGAAATTTCCTGTGGGCAACCAAATATTAAAAAATTACATTTTGAAGCAGAGCCCTGCAGGTGTTTTTACTTATGAACATCGGAAGATGAATTGGACAATAATAAATGTATTATCTGTGAAACAATCGATAGAGAAACTTATTTGTGAGACATTTTTTATAATATTGTTTTTTCACACTTTGATGGAACGATTATCGTTTGGGTTAGTGGGAATGAAACTCATTCAATCGACTGCTATGAGGAACAGTGATTCGAGCCCTATGGCCGGATGAGCGTTTTCTACTACGAACCGTCCAACTTATGCTGAGAATCGCACGTTTGAAAATAAGCATTGCTCGCACAAGGTTCAACTTTTAGAGTTGTCATTCGTAGAAAGCTACAGCTGGTTGAAGGAAAAATATATATTAACACATTTTTAACTTAAGCCGACTATATTGGTGTAACTTTAGTTATTTTTTAGATTGTGAAAAGGTAAAAACTCAGAAAAGAAGCAAGAGATGATAAAGAAATATGGTTAATCGAACTGGGAGTATATAGATTAGGTGACATTAAGAATATCTGAGCAATTATTGATCCAAATGAAGGCAAAGGGTTGAAGTAAACAGTTCGGTGGACTCGGGGTTCATTACAATTTTACAGTATTCGTTGTGATTGTCTTGAAAGCAATATCGAATGGAAGTCATAATATATATA
>NW_019289443.1:297513-372421 GCF_000500325.1 Leptinotarsa decemlineata
TGTTTTCTACCTAGATAGGATTTTAATATAGTAATGTTTTTATGAAATCTCAGAATATTCCCAAGAAATTCAGTTTTTGAGAGAGAGAGGGATAAAGAGAAAGAGAGAGAGAGAGAGAGAGAGAGAGAGAGAAGAGAACATTAGAAAGTACTATTCTGATCATTCCCATATTGATTTCAATTTCAGAGCCACCGGTAGACAGCTGTTTCAGCCTATTGGGCATCGTCAGTACCGGGCAGGCGGTCCTCGATTGGAGACCAAATGTGTAATCAAGAAAAGCACTTAATAAAAATAACTGCGTGAACGCAAGCGAGACATAAATGGAACTACCTATTGGTGTGACACCCAAGTCAACTTGCCAAGCTGTTATATCAGTGTTGGTGGTTTGACCAATCAACCGTCAATTGCGGTAGCAGAAATTTCGGAAGCATACCTGGAATGCCATCGGAAAATGACTCCATATGTTTCTAGAATGATATGAAATCGGGAAAGTTTATTGCAGTCAAGCTGCTGGAAAATAATTCCATGAAAATCAGAAGATCAATAGATAAGTACTATTCAGATCATTCTCATATTGATTTCAATTTAAGATTCACTGGTAGATAGTTGTTTCAGCCTATTGGGCATCGTCAGTACCGGGCAGGCGGTCCATGATTGGTCAAACCACCAACACATACATAAAAGCTTGGCAAGTTGCCTTGGGTGTCACACCAATAGGTGGTTCCACTTATGTCTCGCTTGTGTTCACGCAGTTAATTTTATTAAGTGTTTTTTTTTTATTGTTCAAATTTTGTCTTCAATCGAGGACCACCTGCCCGTATCTGACGCTGCCCAATAGGCTGAAACAGCTGTCTACCGGTGGCTCTTAAATTGAAATCAATATGGGAATGAACAGAATAGTACTTATCTATTCATCTTTTGATTTTCATGGAAATATTTTCCAGCAGCTTGACTCCATTAACCTGCATATCATTGAAGAGAAGGGGAAATTAGTGATCTGAAAACATTATCCGTAGCAGCCTCACGAAAACCAGGCCACCAAACGCGGACTGCGATTCCGAGAATTGCATTTACCGGATACCCTGTAAGTATGGAATGTGGAAAATCCTATATAGGTGAAACTAAGAAGCCATTGAATGTTCGTATTGCCGAGCACAAGAAACACACACAGCGAGGGGAAACCAACAATTCACGAATTTCAGAGCATGTTTGGATCCATCAACATAGCATCGAGGGCATTCAAGCTGAGATCATACATAGGGAGGAACATCGGTTTGGAAGGAAATTCAAAGAAGCCGCATACATTTTGTCCAACAATGTATTCAGTCAAGCTAGCGTTGAGATACGCAACATAAGGAAACCCATAATCAAGCGAAACAATGGCCAACTCCCGCCAAACGGTCATCTCTCGCTAAACCGGTGAAGTGGAAAAAGAAAAGCGGGTATAAGTGAAAGTACTCGAATGACTCGTCATCACCGAAGATAATTGTGGGTACTAACAATCGAAACGACGTGAAGTAATTTCATCAGTTCGGACTTCCATTGTCTAATATAATATAAATTGATTCGATATCCCTGAAAAAAAAAAATAGAAAGATTAACCGAAAATAACAGTTTTATTAAACAAAAAACTGAAATTACAAAGAAATAACATACAAGCAACAACCAAAAAAATAAAAAATTGAAATATTAATAAAAGCTGAAAATTAAAAAATATTATTAACAAAAATGAAAATGAAAAAATAAATCGCCAATCCCAGGAGAGAGAGCCAAATGCATATTGGAATGCGCCGGCCGAGCACTGATAAGTCTCAAATTAATTACCACCGTTGGAAGAGGTCAACTCTGATCCAGGATGCCATAGAACGTGCTTGAAGCACGTGCTTGAAGATCCGACTGAACATGGAGAATACCCACAACAGGAAGTGGGGGAAGTTGGTGAGGAAACAATGCCCAAATGCAGAACGAGAACAGACAACTATGAAGCCACCAACGTCATCAACATGAGTTCCCGCCCGCTCACGGATATAGAGGAGTCTTTGTTGAGGATAAGTCTAAACTTCGCCATTGCACCAACATCTGTACCCACTTTGGAAATAATAACTGCAGTAGAATCCAGCAGATTCCTCAAGGATCAGATCGAGGCAGAAGAATTCAGATGGAAAATCAGAGAATAGCTAGATCCAGAACCAGTTCCAACTCCTAACGTCAGCAATGAAGAACGAAGAGCCCTGAACAGGCTACGTAGAGACAACACCATCAAGATCTCACCTGCAGATAAGGGAAACGCTACTGTTGTGATGGATACTGGTCTCTACGAACAGAAGATCGAAGAGGTGCTTCAGAAAGGAAAATACACGAAAATCGTAAGAGACCCTACTGCATCAATTGAAAGGAAGTTGTACCAGACTTTGAAAAAACACCAAGTCTATTTTTCGGAAAAAGAGCGATCATCGCTAACACCGCACCACAGTAAGCCAGTAGGCGGATAGCTCTTTTCTGGATGAAAGCCAGAAGCTACAGGATATGTTTGGGGGCGGAGCTCCATACATGAGAACATTACTCCAAAGAAGGTCTGATCTGAGCTTTATACAGCATCAAAAGTTGCTGGTGCTTTTGAGAGGCAGCCTTAGCAAGTCCAGCGACCTGATTGTGCTAAGACATATTGGTTTCCATTTTAACCCCCCAACAAACTTATCGAAGCAGAAAGCGGAATTGTTTGACCTGACATTATTATATCCGGTTCGGAAACATTTATCTTTTTTGAGAAAACCGATGTCTGGGTTTTTATGGCATTGAATTGAACCTGGTTACTTTCACCCCGATTTGAAATTACCTCCAGATCCTCATTAAGATATTCAACTTCCTGCTGCCAGTGAAGATGTGCCTCCGCAGCCGATGTCCTGGAATCCAAATGTAATGACGAGACAAGTGCGCTGTCATCAGCAAAGCAATATATTGGATTCTCAGTTTTATTCAATGAGTCGTTATTATACAATAAAAAAAGGGTTGGAGACAATATGATTCCCTGGGGAACACCAGCGTTGATGGTGAAAAAATTCGAGAGATATACTTACGTTCCTCTCTCACCATATATAAAGTTTCATGAATCTATTTTTGAGCTCTCTTATATTTTTTTCCAATCTTTTGATTGTTTTTCATTCAGTGTTGTTTAAATTGGATATTGTTCTTTTTATGATTTTCATTTAGACTGTTCTTGTATATTGAGATGTGATTTTCATAAACTAGCTAACAACGCTTTACAAAAAAAACCTTCAGAAGTTGAAACTGGTGATTAACGAGGTCTCAATTATTAAAGTGCAATTTTTAACACAGCCGGACGATACGCAGTAAAAATTGAAAATCCCACAATTGGGGTCGAATCAACATTGACATAGCAGTTGACTGAATGAGCAAAACGAACCACTCACGCTTACCTTACCTTACCTTACCTTACCTCACCACCATCCTTGGTCCTTAGTGGTACACAGAGGAGGTGAATTTTTTGTTAACTTCGTTTACTTCGTGTAGCCCAAAAAATATTTTTCAAAAAGAGTTTTGAATAAGATATAATGAAAAATAGATGTTATCTCTCTACCTTTATTCTCAAAAAGTACCTTCGATGTTTCTGTATTTCTTGTGGGAGCCGCACTGTACTGTTTTTTCCCTTCTTCGTTTTCTGTTTCACCACCGAAGATACAAGTGTTTTTTATTATCTCTGATATCTTAGTAGCAGAAATAAATCCATTTGGAACACCCTATTCAAATATGCGTGTAAAGAGCGATACCGGTAAAGAAAAAACTATCCGAAGAATTTATCTTGAATATCACAAATCATAACTCTCGCTTTACATAGTCACGTCGTGTTGAACACGGATTGTTTTACAACAATAAATCGTTTCCCTCAGAGAAGTCTTTTAAAATAACATAGTTTTCGATTTTATTGTCTTCCACCTATGCGATAACGGGGTTGTTGTTAAACGAAGAGGTAGAAAAATCGAAATTAAAACATTACTGGGTACATGTTGATAATAAACTATGAATGGAGTCACAGGCGCTCGTGAGAAGCAAAAAGGGGTGCGAAAGATAATCTCCCATATTTGTATAAGTAGTAAAAATTGCGAATTTGGGGTGGGATCTCTTATAAATTTTGGATTTCTGAGACAATTCAGAATCCGAATGTGACCTTTTTTAAAGTTCTTGAACCTACTATCATCTATGTGACCCTTTTGGAAGTTCTTGGGCCTGCTTTCACTTTCAATATTGCATCTAGGTGGCCAGGATCGGGCGTAAATTAAAAGTTTCTCATTGTATGACATGTAATGGGAGACATTGACTTGTGAATTGAGTATGAAAAATCACAGTTTGGGAATAATAATAATAAATGGTCTTTATTCAGTATTCAATGAGTTTCTTACCGAGCAGATTCAAAATTAAGAAATTATTTGTGTGACAAGCCGGAGGTTAAACTTAAGCTGTTTTTTTTTTTCAATTCGGTTAAAATCATAAACAATGCGGGTGAAAAAAATAACCATAAACATATCATCAAACAACTAACCGTATCAGTAACGTCCTTTCAGTCTGAGCTTCAGACTTTTTCAAAATTTGACGAAGCATCAGATCCAAAAGTCGTTTGGGAGTTCATTATATTGTTTTCCTAAAGTGTAGGAGGAGCTACAAGTAAATTCAGAGGTATTGTAACTAGGTATTATCAGAAGTCTTCTAATACGTGTGTTCAAATTCTAGATATATTACTTGATGAACAAGTAGTAAGGTTTTTTACTTTTATTTGGCCGTGATAGCTAAAAGATGTAAACTACGCCAATTTTGTAATCTAAACCAACCTGAATCTTCCATATTTGCACTGATATGGTCATATTTCCTGATTACATATACATTGCAATATACATTATTTTAGTATATTGAGTCAAGGGTAACATAGACACTTTACAGAAAACGGCCCAGGCGAAGCTCTCTGGCTTACAGAGACATGTTTGTCTGGCCATCAGTGGTGCCATCAATACCACACCATCAGCGGCCATGGAGATCCTTCTAGATCTACCTCTTCTCCACATTTTTCTGGAGAGAGAGAGGCTAGATGGACTGCATATAGACTTGTGCTCATTGCCAATTGCAATCCATTTAATGCAGAGTGCAACAGACTGTTGGTTGACATTGGAAGTCACAGCATTCTGGAAATGACTTCTGACGTTATGCCTCCAACTGTCAACTACGAACTGCCTTATAAAGTACTGTTCCCTAATAGACAGGACAGGATTTTCCGGGGGAAGGAAACTTCCCCCCGGAAAATGTGTTAGTTCACAGATGGATTAAAATTACCTTACGGTTCCGATGCAGGTGTTTTCAGTCGCGGACCCAGGACAGATATATCAACCTGTCTAGGAACCTATGCGACTGTATTTCAAAAGAAAATATATGCTATTGAGTTGTGTGCGGAGATATTGGAAGAAACCGACCTCACACACAAGTCAATAAAGATATTCTCGGACAGTCAAACGGCGTTGGAAGCTCTTGGATCCTACCAAGCAACGTCTAAATTGGTAACAAATTGCCAAAAATTACTCTCCCCCATAGGATGACTCAACAGATTGTCTCTAGTCTGGATCACTGACCATACTGGCCTGGAAGGCAATGAGGCTGCTGACTCCCTTGCAAAGGAGAGTGCTACAAGAAGTTTCATGGGACCAGAACCTGTCAATGGCATTGCTTTAGGTTTTGCCAAAAAAAAGATTGAACACCTGGATGGCAAGAAGATTCATGGACTTCTGGTAGAATCTTCCAGAATTGACTCACTTCAAGGCGTTTATTCAACCTTCGAATCTTTATACTAAACAGTTGTTGGGCTTCAGTAGGAATGAACTTCGATGTCTAACAGGACTTCTCACAGGTGACAGTGTGTGTCGCGTCTGTTTAGAAAATGATGAAACAGCAGAGCACACACTTTGTGCCTGCCCCGCTGGGGACCGAATAAGGTTTTTAGAGTTCGGCAGAGCCGTTCTCTTACCATCTGACCTGAAAGACCACTCACCATACAAACTAATCATCGGCTTCGTTAAAAAGCTGGGTTTATTTGGTCGAGTGTGAATAGGTGTGAGCCACAATAAACCCTTGCGGGTTGCGGTGGAGGGTCGAATAGACCCACTAACATAGACGACTTACATTCCAGAATATTCCCAAGCATTTGCTTTCATTCTCTACAGATATTTTTTGTAATTGATAATGAAGATGAAATTGAACAAAAGGGAATCACAATGAACTTTTGACACGAATAACATGAAGAAAGACTTCTTAGAATTGAGCCTCAATTTATGAGCCAAAGAGAGGTCAACTAGCGATTGAAGATTTCAATCGATAAGGATAATGAACAGAAGTCCATGGGATTAAGTGGAAGCGCAATTGAATGATGACTTGTCGTCATGTAAATTGAACTTCGTCTTTTATCTTCATATAATGAATGAACTGTTCCTGATTAATTTGCTTTAAATGCATTAGAAGATAATAAAGACGATATTACTATTATTATTATTATATGACTGTGTCATATGCGTAATAGTAAATACAGCAAATGACAGCATATTTCTGGAAATCTGATATATAGAGAGTAAACAGAAGTGGCTCCAAAATGGATTATTGTGGTATTCTGTGGGTAACACTTGATCCGTATAATGAAACAATTTGTGTTCCACCGCTGAGAAAACTACTGATCAATTGAGTTAAGTAAAATGAAAAGCAAACGAATTTCAGTGTTTTGCACATCGATGTATGATCAATTGAATAAAACCCTTTAGTCAAGGAGCAAAAGGTAAGTTACATTTTTTTATCTGATTCTTGAAAGATGTTATCTATACTTATGAATGCGAAAGTCATTTAACACTCATAACACTCATTCATCTGTATTTCTCCGTACTGGTGAGTCCTAGGGAGCTAAAATTTGATATATAGGTGCTTCTTAGGTCTTAGATGCGCACTAAGAGAGGATTTTCAAATATTTCAACAGTATGAAAATTATATTTTCATCACTGTTTCTCCGTACGGCTATATTTCCGGAGGTTGAAATTTTGTATGTAGGTTCTTTTTATGTTGTAGACGTGCAATAAGAGAGGACTTTTGAATATTCCAGCTGGGGAGCCAGTCGCGGAGCAAAAGGCGCGTTCATTAAATAAAGTTACCTTTTCATCACTAATTCTCCATACCGGTATATTTTCGGAGCCTGAAGTTATATTTAGTATCAGCATTGTACCCGTGCGGAGCCGGGGCGGGTCGCTCGTCTGTTTTATCCAGAAGTACATAGTTGGACGGAAACTCAGACTAGACATCAGTTATATTATTGTATTGACCGATGTAAGAATTCAAGAGGTTGGCATGACGAATGAATTGAGTTGGATGCCTTATACTGAGGAAATGTTTATTAATGACATCCACCTCTTTCAACTGAGGTGGAAGTTCTGGGCTTGATTTTTGGTGTAATATCAAATTCGAACAGGCTTTCTTTTCTCTTCTGAATACCCCTTAAAATTTTCTAATTCCTCTGAATTGTAATCATGGTAAAATACTATTATCAAAGTATTTTTTTATGGAAAATTAATTAATGAGAAAATTTTGTTTTCTGTCCACGTATTGTTCAAAAACTTTGTTATGAATGGAAAAGTTGCTGAACTTTTAGAAAATTGAAGATATATGAGGATAGATGAACAAAAAAATTTCATCCTGCACAATACTAGAAATTATTGGAAACTATATCGAAGAATTTCTCATTTTCCATCTATACAATGAATTCCATCTCTTATAACTAGTAAAGCTCTGCTATGTATCTCAGTTTCGAAATTCTTGACTTCCTACCCTTCATCATCCCACTGTGATCCGTCCCTGACAGCAGTCAAAATTAATCTTATCTCAAAACCAATGAATTTATGTGAATAATTAAATTTGATTGAGACTGGATGTGTATTTCTGGAATACCATAATGAATTTCGGCCGCACCTTTTTCAGAACAAGCGGAAAATTAAGGGTTGCCGGTGGAGCTAAGAGGATTCCTTCGTTTACACATTTTGTGACGCGCCGAACAATAGGGGTTGGTCATAAAATTTAACTACCTAAACAGCATCTTTATTTATGCATTCTTCGGAACACTTCAAACAATGACTTCATTTAAGATTCCCCACTGGAAAACTCTGGGGCTGCCCAGCATGCGGATAGTACAGGGCTGGACTGGCGACTTTCGACATGACCGATACAAAAATCGGCCAATTATAATTCGACCGAAAACTCAATGTCTGTGTAGGAATTTTTGGACACCAATCATAGGTTCCTTTTTATTGTTGATATACTTACTGTACGGTTAAAATGATATAAAACTGTTGGAGAACAATATTGATACGCTTGTAACACATATCGTGGAAACTGATGACATCAAATGGTCCACATGATCTCCAGACTCAACTAAATTGAACATTTTTATATGACGATTTCAAGAGTAAAATCTATTGAAGTTCCAGCCAAGATTATATCTGTACATGGAAGTGAATGGTTCACATTTCGAATAATTCATCAGGTATAGACAACTTGATGTAGTAGTTGAAGTTATTGAACGTTCTTATAACTTCAAATGTCATTATTCATAATCAATCAAAAATGTTTTTGCACGTCTGCTTTGCATTTAATGCGTCATTACTGCATGGTCGATCGCTATAATATTTGTTCGAGCACCACCAAACTATTTGCTTTTTCGCCATTTTGAATTTGTCCTCATGATCCCCCTCTCATTTGACATCCGTATAATGGTGGTGCATAAAAAACATATTGGATTCAAAGTGACGTCGTTTTATGATTAGCATTCCTTTCAGCAAAATATTTCATTTGATACCTACATCACGGGAGTATCTTGGATTCATAATGACATCACTTTGCATATTATGTTTCACTCATCAAGCTCTTTCATTTGCTTCCATATCATAGGGGTTACTGTGGAAATGATAAATCTCCATTTTGTAACGTCTTGTAGGGTAAAAAGTGAATGAGGCAGCTACAGATGTCAATCAGTGTGAAAAAATGTTACCTAATGGCCATCTTTCTTGAAATTTTCATTTCAAATGTGTTCTCCTAAAAACCTCAACTTACTGACTGGTCTGGAGAATTTTTGATATTTTTTCGGAAATATTCAGAATGAGAAATTTTCGTCGGAAATGAAGAAACAAAACGTAGTCACGATTCATAGAAGACAAATTAGTCAAACCAAACAAAAATAGTTTTTGAACATCACATTTTTTGAAACACAATTAAAGAATTTCACTTCAGCTAAAAAAATCGAAAGACTGATAATTACTAGAATAAATTGTATCAAATATACTGTAAATAACTCTCAAATATTTAAGGTTCGTATTTATCACATTTAATATTTAAAATTATATTTTCTATGACTGTTTATTTTTACTGTATACTTACTTGTTGATAGTAAACCATGAAGACGTTCGAAATCATTGCTGGAACTTCCGAAGCATACTTGTTAGAATATGATTTTGATAGTAATAACTCTAGCCTAACACAAAGTTTTGCAACTGATGACCACAATGGTAGTTAGCTTGAGGTCTCTGGCAGTATCTGGGCGATATGTAGCTTCAGGAGGAGTAGATGACAGAATCATTATATATGACTTCAAACTCCGTTAAGAGTGTACCATGCTCACGCACCACAAATCAACAGTGAAATGTTTAGGTTTCACTAAAAACCATTCACATATTATATCTGCTAATGAAGACGATGTTTTATCCATTGTGAGAGTTGGACATTTCAATTTGGATAAAATATGGGACAAGGCACATAAGGAAGAGAAAATTCTTGACGTGGATGGTACTTTAAGGACCTGGAATTTAGTCAATGGACGACAAGCATATACCGTCAATTTGAACATCAAAAGTGGAAACAGAAAACATTTGGAGAAAGTCACTTGGGCTGAAGATGGAGTCAGGTTTGTTATTTACGGTGGAACGCATACCGAAATATACCGGAGTATACCGAGTATAGAAGTAGGGGGTGTGTTGAAATTGATTGAGCATCCTGACAAGGTAGTAAGTATGTAGGTAGGTCTAAAGTGAATGGGTCTATTCGACCCTCCACCGCAACCCATAAGGGTTTAATGTGGCTCACACCTATTCACACTCAGCCAAATAAACCCAGCTTCGTAACGAAGCCGATTAGTTTGTATGGTGAGTGGTCTATCAGGTCAGATGGTGAGGGTACGGATCTGTTGAACTCAAATAACCTGATTCGGTCCCCAGCGGGGCAGGCACAAAGTATATGCTCTGCAGTTTCATCATTTTCCAGACAGAGGCGACACACACTGTCTTCCGACAGTCCAAGTCTCTGCATGTGATGATTCAAATGACAGTGACCTGTAAGAAGGCATGTTAGACATCGTAGTTCATCCCTACTGTAGTCCAACAACTGTTTGGAATCAAGCTTCGAAGGGTGAATAAACGCCTTGGAGTGAGCCAATCCTGGAAGATTCTGCCAGAAGTCCATAACTCTTCTTGCCATCCAGGTGTTAAGTGTTCGTTTGGCAAAGCCCAAAGCGATGCCAATGACAGGTTCTGGTCCAATGAAGCCGTATACAGCACCCTCTTTTGCAAGAGAGTCAGCAGCTTCACTGCCTTCCAGGCCAGTTTGGCCAGGAATCCAGACCAGAGACAATCTGTTTAGTCTTCCTATTGGGGAGAGTCTTTTTTGGCAGTTTGCTACCAATTTAGACGTTGTTCGGTGGGAGCCAAGAGCTTCCAACGCCGCTTCACTATCCGAGAATATTTTTATTTACTTGTGAGTGAGGTTGAATTTATCCAATCTCTCCGCACACAATTCAATAGCGTGAATTTCCGCTTGAAATACAGTCGCATAAGTTTCTAGGCAGGTTGATAACTCTGTCCTGGGTCTGCGACTGAAAACACCTGCACCAGAACCGGAAGGTGTTTCTGATCCATCTGTGAACCAACAACTATCTGCTCCTAATATTTCCTTCTCCCGCAGGATCCAGTCCTCTCTACTCGGGTATAGTACTTTATAAGGCAGTTTGTAGTTGACAGTTGGAGGCATAAAGTCAGAGTCCAGAATGCTGTGACTTCCAATGTCAAGCAACAGTCTGTTGCACTCTGCATTGAGTTGATTTGTGCAATTGGCAATGTGCACAAGTCTGTATGCAGTCCATCTAGCCTCTCTCTCCAGAAAAATGTGGAGAGGAGGTAGATCTAGAAGGATCTCCATGGTCGCTGACGGTGTGGTACTGATGGCACCACTGATAGCCAGACAAGCCTGTCTCTGTAAGCCACCTGTCTTCGGCCACCAAGCAATTGCACCATACATGATCATTGATCTGACAATCATCACATAAATTCAATGGATTTGTTTGGGACCTAAGCCGCACGTTTTACCACAAATCCTTCGACATGTCCTTAGAGACAGTCTGGCTTTGTGTAAAACTTTTTCCAAGTGAGCGTTCCAGGTGAGTCTTTTATCAAGGACAATGCCAAGATAGTTCACCTCCGTTCCAAAAGGAATGACCACACCATTGAGGGAAAGTGGCGTTAGATCGTCCAATTTCCTTTTCTTGATGAAAGGAATTAACACAGTTTTGCTGGGGTTGACAGACATCTGCTCCCTCAGGCACCAACTGTGAACAACGTCCAACGCGCTTTGGAGGATATTACAAGCTACCTTTCCCGACGTGGACCTTGCCAGGATGACAAGGTCATCTGCATAAGCTTGCAGATCAACTTTTCTTCTGTCGAGGGCATCAAGCAGACTATGCATCAGGAGCGACCACAGAATGGGAGATAGTACCCCACCTTGAGGGCAGCCCCTGATGACCCTGAACCTGATAGCCTCGCCTTGAAGAGTCTTAGTTGCAGTTCTGTTTACTAGCATGGCATACATCCAGCCAGTTATGGTCGATTCTATACCCTTTCTAGCCAGAGACAATCCTATAGATTTAGGTAGTGCATTGTCAAATGCTCCTTCAATATCAAGAAATACAGCAACCGCCATCTCCTTGTTGTCAAGGGATTGGGAGATTTTCTCAACGAGGTTGTTTAATGCTGAATCTGTCTGGTGGTTATTCAGTGGTGATGCATATAATGCTACCCTCCTGATAGGTCCGTCTAGTATCCTCTCAAGTCCTTCCAGCAGGAAGGATGTAAGGCTGATTGGTCGTACCAATTTGGGGTGTGGGTCTCTCCGGCCCACTTTATGTTTATATACCACCCTTGCTGCCAACCAACTGGGTGGTATATAGTTCCACGCTAGACTAGATCTATACAATTTTGTGAGAATAGGTAAAATTATTTCCAGTCCGTTTTGAAGAAAAGCTGGAAATATACCATCCTCTCCGGGAGATTTGAAGGGCTGAAAATACTTGATAGCCCATTCAACTGCCGGTGCTTTGATAACCTTTCTTGCGACGTCCCAGTCGTTTTTTTTTTGGACGTTTAGCGCCCTCGAAGATGGGCGGTCTGTTCTTGTCTTGTGATTCTTTGCGCTGCGAGGTAAATCAGAGATACTCTCACAGAACTTCCTCCGTTTTGCCTTTCTAATTTCCTTGTTGTATGGCGTTAGAGTGGTTTTATAAAGCTCCCAGTTACCTGACTCTTTAGCCCGATTGAATAGTCGTCGAACTTCTTTTCTTTTATTTTCAAGGCTTTTTTTCCACCAAGAAGAGTTGCGGTTATCTACTATATCCATATCATTACAACTGTGAATAGTACTGAATCCGTCCCCAAAGTACGATTGGAGGGAGTTTTTATACCCCCTCCAGTCAGTAGATTTTGAGTCACGATATTCCACTACTGGTCTTAGACCTGTTTCAATATTGAAAAGAATATATCTATGGTTTGAACAAGAAGGTTCAGTAGATACAGACCAATGGTGTATCTTGTTGCTCAATGAATGTGAGCTGATAGTTGAATCTAATACCTCTTGCATATTACTATTGACAAACGTTAGATCCGAGCCCTCATTAATTACAGACAACCCTTCCCCTAGTATATAATCAAAGAGTAACTCACCCCTACAGTTTATATTCATACTGCCCCAGGCAGTATGGTGTGAATTGGCGTCACATCCCATTACTATTTGAAGTTTATTCCTTTTGTTATAGACGATAAGTCGTCTAACAGCAAGAGGAGGTACAGTATCCGAATCTCCCGGAAAGTAGGCGGAGTAGACGATAAAATTCGTCTTACCCTTCTTGCCCGATAGGGAAATTTGGATGGCTACCACGTCTTGGTGAAGAAACCTGTAAGCAAAAAATGGTTAATACCTTTCCTGGTGACCAGACATGCTCTGGGTTTCACCCCAGGGCACGCTATTACCTCACCAAAAATATTGCTCAGTCCGGTTACTCGGCCTGTATTTCCTGTCCATGGTTCCTGCAGGAAGGCAAGGTCGATTAATTCATCCTTGAAGTTTTTTCCAAGGACGTAAGAAGCGACCTTGGCATGTTGTAAGTTTGCCTGCAAACACTTGAAGATAACCCTAGGAGGGAGAAGATGGGGGGTCCTTAAGGACACCTCCACCCTCCTCTCCCGGGATCGAGGGATGTGTAGGCTCAGATGATGAGGTGAGGACACCTGCTGTCTCAGAGTTGCCTGCTGATTTTTTGGATCTCTTTGACGAGACGATTTTCGTTTTCGCTTTCAGAGAGCCACGTCCAGCCTTTTTTCCCAGTTTACTCGACGAGATGTTGGCCGTCTTCGTCTCCTGAGAACCACCTGTATTCCCAGCCTTGGGCGCTGGGTGTGAGCCGGTGGTTTACCCCTATGTTTGGGTGGAGGTTTGTTTGAACTCCTCCCCATAGGTGGATTTCCACTCGGCCCCGCCTTATTCACTCTAACGGGTGCACTAGTGTGACTCGTTTGAGTAATTTCCTGCTGGGAGGGTGTCCGGGTTTTAGGGCGGAATAAGACGTGCCCAAAACCAAAATGTGGTCTGAAACCCGTCCTCGCCAGCACGGCCATGGATCCATCGTCTACAGCGAAGGTCCATGTTTGACCAGGGCCTGACTTTTCCTTGTGAAGGATCGTCCACTCCAAGGTTGACAGACCAATGTTCATTTTCCTCAATCTAGTGAGGAACTGTTCGGAGGTCAGTCTATGACTGCCTCCGACAGGTAAGTAAGCAACACAGATGTGTGGCTTCAGAAGTTGGTCCTCTGTGACGCATTTCAGGGAAGCACCCTCCCACGGTTGCATGGTATTAACTACACCCGCAAGCCAGTCGGCGCTAACCTGTTCACAGACGACCTGTAACCATCCAGGCCGAAAGACACAGCTCTGGAATTGAACCTGCGGCCCACCGTCTGGAATAACCTCCACAGCTGACAAAATAGCCCCCTGAAGAGATTCCAGCTGGTTGGCCGTTAATGAGGTAGTCGGATAATCAAGGTGCAAGATTCCCACCTTGATGAGGGTCTTTGCACATCAGGTACACCTGACGATGCCTTAGATTCAACTGTACAGGGCTTTTTCGCCTCTGGTTTCGGTGAATCATCATTTGAGCGTAAACGTTTGCTAACCTGCTCAAGGGGGGTTTGTACCCCCATCTGAGACAGAGTCTGCGTACGCCGCTCAAGAATTTGGTGCAAGGCGGTTTCATAAGGTACTCCGCTCTTGAGGAGACGACTCAGTCGTTTCCTGGCTGCACCACTAAACCTTTACCCAGGTTCAGTTTTTGAATCAGGGTTTGGAGAGTTGAGAAGCTCTCGCTCCTGATCTAAACTTACAGGGAGGTCAGCTGGAGTCGTAAGCTCGACATCCATTTCCTCAGCGTCCGAAAAAATGTTCAAATTTACTCTGTCCTTACAAGTCCCACGAGTAGCTAGGGAAAGAAGGTCAATCACGGCAGAGCCCGGCATTACCGTGACAAGGCGATGCTACGACGAGAGGGCGCCCGGTATCTCGAAGGTTCCGTTAGAGACAGCTGATAGGCTCAGTGTCATTCATCCTCTCGGCACGGATACACACATCTTAGGATTAAGCCATTGTTGGGATGCCATTCAGTTAGGGAATGACAGAACCACACGTGATTCTGTCATTCCCGTATCCAGGGATACGTGGAAGCAGGCATCCGATGGCCGCTTTGCTCAACTCCCACATCCTACGCCAAAGCACTTGACGAACACAGCATGCCCAGTGGTTCAGGCAGTGAAAGATGAACAAGGACAGCCAACCCGCCCGACAAGGTATTAAGTTGTATCTAGTATTCGGATAAAAAAATCCTAGTTGGCTATGATAATGAGGAAATAGCTTTGATTGAGATCGACACACTGAAGAAAGACGTTAGAAAGGCTCATGATACAAGGGTCAAAGCTATCTGTCAGCTTTTGAGTTGGTTGGTGACTGCTTCTAGCTCTGATGAAATCAAAGTGTGGAATGGAGATTTTGATGAACTAGCCAAATGCAATTGCAATTGTAGAATAAATTGCTTACAAATCATTCCTCAAATCGACATTAAAAAAGAGGAAAAGGAAGATGTGGAACTTGAAGGAAAAGAAGACAACTTCCAAATGAACATAAAACGAACTGTTGTTATAGAAGATGGTAGTTCAGCTGGAGACAGCGATTTAGATGAAGAAATAATAGAAAATATTGAAAAAACGAAACAAAACGAAGTTTCACTGAAAACAGAAGTTACAGAAAGGAAGAGTAAGATACTCTGAAAAGAAAAAACACAAAAAAAGAGAAAATCCGTTGATGTCTTACAGCCTACTGCCAACGATTTCAAGATTATTTTTTTCTCAAAATCATGAATATCTTGGTGGATATCTTGAATATACAATATACAATTTATAACCTACATTTTTGTTATACCATGTATACTTATGTCATAATAGGTTTAGTGTAGGTAATATGCTAATTCATAGTCGAAAGATAAACTAGGGTGTAATAGGTAACTAAATTCAAAGCTGGACAATCATCCAACCCCGTCTTGAGATAGCTGCATTTCAATTGCATTAGAATGGATCATTTCGAAGCCCTCTCAACCATCCTATTACCAGTGTCTTTCGACATCCATTAAAAATATTTTATCGAGCCAACATTTCATCAATTCCGCTCAGCCTGCTATTTCCTGTAGACATCTGTAATAACACAACTCTCGCGTAACAAACCACAGTCAATTTCTAATGGCTGCATGAATTTCAAAAGAGACTTTCCCGTTATGATATGCTGAAACAATTGACATTTAGTCCATTTTATTTCTCTTTGTTCGATAATGCAATACTCGAAACCATTAGCTGCTTCCATGAGCACTGATTGAAATGAAGTTGCAACCGCATTGTTAGTATATGCAAAAATCATTTCCTGGTCTTGTTTTCATTCCAACTTGCAGATCCATACATATGCAGATCATCGCGAAATCTACATGAAAGCGAAACCATTTGCTTTTGCTTTTCGCATCACAAAAGCTTATATTTTCAGGAATTCTGGTACGCAATTAAGAAGGCAATTTAGGGTTTGACTTATATACTTGAATGAAAATTACACGCTTGAACTAAGATGACTGATATCATTATATAATTGAATTCAGAAGTATTTTTCAATAAAATATCTCATTTCCATGTTTTTTGAATGACACCTTATAACTACTGAAAGGTAGCAAAATCTGAGAACATTTTAGACATCTTTCAAGCTATAAAAGATTGAAACAGGAATCAACTTTCAGCTTAACTCAAGCACGAAAACAGACAAAGGTCGAACTGTTATTACGATATACAAAGAGAATACGAAGGCAAAACTCTAGATATCCTTAATTTCAGAACATAAAAGTAAAGGAAATTCAAAAGTCAATAGAATGGTCATGAATGGAAGTGATAATGAATCACCCAAACTCTATTTTTTCATTAAATTACATAAAACCAATTTCCAATTAGAGCTGTGGTATCGTTTGTAACGTAAAAATGTCAGAATTGCTCGTACAATTGATTCGAACATATAATTATTCCAAACCGCCCCAGTACATCAACCACCGATGAACATGTTGAGAATGTTGAAAAAAATTGTTATGTAGAATGGTCGAATCACTATTATAGATATTGATGAGGATGTCGGCATACCGGTTGGCTCATACCATGCAATTTTTTCTGAAATTTTGGGCATGAAGCGTGTGGCAACAAAATTCGTTCCAAAGTTGTTGAATTTGGACCAAAAATACCGTCGCATGATCATCGCTCAGGAAATGTTGAATGACGTAAACGGCGGTTGAGATTTGCTAAAAACTGGTGACAAATCATGGGTATATGGTTATGATATCGAAACCAAAGTCCAATCGTCAAAACGGAAGAGCCCAAGAGAGCCAAAACCAAAAAAAGGACGCCAAGTTCCATTAATTGTCAAGGTTTTGCTCAATGTTTTCTTTGATTAACGTGGCGCATCTGGAGTTCTTGCCACGTGGTCATACGGTCAATAAAGAATACAATTTTGAAGTTATGCCCCGCTTGCGAGAAGCAGTACGAAGAAAACGTACGGTATTCTAGAAAATCAATTCATGGCTTTTGCATTACGATTATGCAACTGCTCACTCGTCATTGCTTGTTCGTAATTTTTCCAAAACAACACCGTAATCATGCCTCAGCCCCCTGCGACATTTTCCTGTTCCTAAATTTAAGATACCCATGATAGAACGGCGTTTTGCGATGATTGAGCAGATAAAAACCGAATCGCTGAGAGAGCTCAAAGTCATATCAAAAAGTGCACATCAGAACTGCTTTGAGGATTGGAAAAAACGCTGGCACAACTGTGAAAAGGACAAAATAGAAATTGATGAATAAATAACAGACAGCGTATGTCAGAAATATCTCCTTCCATTAGTAACTGCAGATTTGTTGTTTTTTTTGTAAGCCCAACGTACGACATCAAAAATTAAAAATATATAGTTGGTTTAATTGGAGTTGATAGAATTCGCTCCAGCTGCACATTGACGCCAGCCACGCTAGCTTAACTCTCACCTTTTTGGTCTTAAAACATAACTTAATATTTTTTCTCCCATAAAACGCACTGACTGAGTACATAGAGTCAGCAACAAAATTAAAACCAAAAGTCCGAAGAGTTTGGAGACTGGTTTAGCTACAAATCGGCCACGCTAGCTTAACTCTCGATCTTTTGGTCTTAAAATTCGAAATAATATTTTTTTGCTCCTCGTAAAACGCACTGACTGAGTGCAGAGAGTCAGCAACAAGATAAAACCGAAAGTCGAAAGAGTTCAGATATCGGTATACTTACAAACCGGTCACGCTAGCTTAACCTCGATTTTTTGGTCTTAAAATTCGAATTAATGTTTTTTGCTCCTCATAAACCGCATTGACTGAGCACAGAGAGTCAGCAACAAAATTAAAATCGGACGTCCGTAGAATTTGGAGACTGGTTTACCTACAAATCGGCCACGCTGGCTTAACTCTCCATTTTTTGGCCCTTAAATTCGAAATTAATATTTTTTGCTCCTCTCAAATGAGAAGTTAGTTAGTAAAGTTAAGTTATTCATATCAGTTATTCACTGATATGACAACACTATCACTGTCAGCTGGTCTCCAAAGCAAGTGTGCATGATATGCAAAGTGGCTTCAATTTTTTTTCTCGAATATAAAGCTAGATATGAATGGAACACAAGCGACGAAAAAGTTGTATTATTAGTTTATTAATCTAGAAAAATTAAAAACTACAACAAGTCAGTGAAGTACTTCCCAATATTGTTGGCTGTGGTGCCCACTGAGACTCCATTGGACCTAATAATTTCAATCTAGTTAGGGCTAAATGAGCGCGTCATTACTTAAAATAACTGTAGCAAATTTCAACCAAATCGGTGTAAGGATATTTATGATATTTTATAAAAACCGTGTTTTCAACTTCAACGCCCTGTATATCAGAAAAGAAGCAACTCCGGATATATGTTCATGAGATTTTTTTAAAAGACCTAACAAATCACCCTCTGAAGTTTCGTACCGTAGTTAGGAAACACCCTGTATATGTAAAAGAGGTATATTTCTCAGGAGAAATTACTTCCGGGGAGAACTTTCAGTTCATACAAAAAAATGTGGGAAACTTTCGAAGGGAGGAAGAAAGCAATTAGGTTCAAAATAAACTCTTCACAACGATGTGTAGATAATGCTAAAAAATTACTTTCAAATACAACTAGTTTCCCATGAACACTAACACTAAAACACTAAAATATAATGTATCAAGGAGTTACGATATGAAAATTCACTCTCATGGAGCACTATCATTATCAATGGCGTACTTGGAAGTTTCGAAATAACCAGTTCTTTTGGGGGGGATTTTTCTTTCATTTTGTATCGGAAAGTAACTCTATGGCTGATCTCCACATCTGTGCAAAGACTTTAATTGCTTTTTTCTTTCCTCCGGAATTTCACCTCATTTTTCTAAATGAAAATAGAGAAGTAGAAAGCCAAGAAGCTTCTCTCCCAAAAATCACTAATATGTTTCGAAAAAACAAATATTTCAGATTTGAATTATATATCAGAGTATAGTGAAGTCAAAATGTTTGTCCGCAATTTGTCATTCTAAGGCTTTTGACTAAGTGCTTTGTCTTCGTAGGACAGAATACTCATAAACCTCAAGACACATGAGTCCTGCTCATTCAGGTAACTTCTAGCGAAGCTATATGAGGCCTATATTCGTGATAAATCGCATTTGATGAAGTACAGCAGATGGTCAAAATCTGATATTTGTTTAACCCCAAACACATTCAAGCAAAACTTTCTATCTGCTTCGCAAGAACATACCCGTCTCATTATAAATGATGGATGATGTTATAGAATTGGCCAACATTTCATGAGAATCCATAGTCAAGTGAAATTTTCTTGTCGGATTTTCACTGAATACATTACAAAATGGCAACACGCGTTTCACTATACGAGTATATTCAACACATAAAAGGATTACTGTTATTACGAGTATATTCTGTTCTGACTATAAAATTGTATTGTCTTCTGCCTCAATGTTCATAGAAAACTAAGTTTTATTGTAAGCTTGTTAACTATATTGTCAACGGAAATAGGCAATGAATGAAGTACTTCGTTACACTGGGAACAAAGTGTTTTGTCAGGGTCAGAACCACTAACCTGGTACGTTAATGTACACAGGTCGTGTTTCAAGGCAGTTTAATATCTGGAATAGGCATAAATTCAATGAAGCGATTGTAAGTATTCTCGTCCAACGGTCATTACTTGCAACTCTTATCAAGGCACAGTTTTCTCAACACCCGAACTCTACAGTGTGTATCAGCCATACGAAATGAATCTGGTAAAATATAAATGAAAACGTTCCAAAAAAGCTCAAACACTCCATTTATTTTTTTAGTTGACCATTTCTTTCACCAAAAACTTTTCATACGAGTGGCAAATAACAACTTTATCATTTTAAACGTAACACCCTATATATCAGTCAATTTTCAGATTCTAGACATATATCATCTACAATATATTCAATTGTTTCGAAAATATAAAGTGTTTTCAGATTTATTGCAGAAATGAACACTGAAAAAAGACATTCCTTTGATTAGAGAACTTGGCCACAACAAAAAAAAATCTGTTTTTCCATACCAACCGTCGCACCCCAACGAACAACAACCCTCAGAAGTCGAAACTTGCGCGAGCTAAGAATTAACGAGGTCTTACCTTTTAAGGTGTGATTCCTAACACGGGTTGGACGATAGCAAGTGAAAATCGTTCGTTCAGACTAGGGATTGAACCACCGACCATTGGATGAGGAATGATGCTGTATTGCTTAAAATCGCTTCGTAAATAAGCCATTTTTCAAAGGCTTTTGATACGATTAATTATACTTTACTTTGTTTTAAACTGAAATATTTCGGGTTTTCTGATGATACTCTCTTTCTCATAGATTCCTACTTATCAAACCGCAGCCAGAAAATACTTATAAACGATAGTATCCCAACTAGTTATAATGTAACTTCGGGCGTACCGCAAGATTCAATGTTGGGGCCATTGCTTTCTATTATATACTCAAGCTATATAATTTACTCAAGAAATCCTACAATATAGGAGTGTAGGCTTTCACGGCTGGCGTCAAATAATCTTCAAACAATTTAAGTTGGATTTATGACCATAGGCATTGCTTGAATCAATCAATACGTAAATTTCTTACTGAAACTTTGGTTCTTTCGAAATTCAGTTATGGAAATGTTGTCTATGGAAATCGACTCACAAAATTTGAGCAAAATCGTATTCAGAAAGTACAAAACTTCTATTCGACTTTTTTACTTAGAAAATTCGACCATGTCTCCAATAATATCGCTGAATTGAAATGGTTGACAATGTCTAACCGCAGACAATACAATTTTTCAGTTAACTAGTTTAGTGATCCAATAATTTTTCTGAAAAAAGGTTGGTTGGGTAACAAGATAAAAATTGATCCTGTTACCCAGCCAACCTTTTTTCAATACAATTTTTATCTATAACTATATAAAATAATGAAATGCGAAATTCTTTCGACTTCATTCGGAAAACTAATACTTAGGTCGATTCTTCATTCATTAGATGTTGGAAACAAATATCATTTGCATGTATCACATCATTCTACAGCCCTGTTCCAGAAATCTTTCACCTATTTAGCCGTCAAAATGCACAATTCATTCCTCATCAATTGGCTCCATTTATCTGAATATCAGTTTAAACGCCATTTGAAAATAAATGTTCTTCAACAGCCAGAATAAATTATAAAATAAAGCCGTTATTTATGTGATTTACTATTTTGTAGATTTTTATAATTGCCGTATTATATAGATCACTACTCCATCTACATATTTTGTATTTCAATAACAATGGTTTTACAATACACTACTATTCAATTGTATAACTCAGGTTATAGTCGAAGTAAACGGTATTCTGCACACTTAAAGTTGGCGGCACTCTCAAGGGCCAAAAAAACCAATAGGTACTTAGAAATGAACTGGCAGCAAACATCCACGTACAGTCCACGTGGACTGTAGACTTGGCGGATCGTATTGGATAATTTTTACTAACCGAGTTTAATGATTGGCTAAAGAGTCATACAATAAAATTTGAAGTCACATTACGGTGACGAACAGAAATCGGAAATGCGGGGATGGTTATCGCCGTCGTGTTCAGTTCAGGAACTGATCGCGATTTCAGTGTTGAAATTCGATCTTGATGCAGTTATAATTAATACTTAAAATGTTTGCTATCTGTTTAAAATGTGGGCCTGTAAACAGATGATTGTGACTAATCATTGTGCATTGCGGAGGAAGTTAACGATGGGCTTCGAATTATTTGAAATTATGTGGAGAAAAATTTGAGGACTGCAATGTTGACTATCATAAGAACATGGAAGATAATATTTTCGAAGAATGGTTTGAAAATACATTGATCCCAAATTTGGATGCGAACAGTGTAATAATTCTTGTAATAATTCGCGACAGCTCATCAAAGTACCGAATAAAAATTCGAGGAAAGATGAAATACAAAGTTTTTTATTGGATAAAACAATCCATACAAGAAATTTTGTATACTATATTGGATTTTTGTTTATTTGAAATTGGAGCTTTTAGTTTACTGTATAATTTAGTTATTGAGTGTGTATGATATAAATCAAAAAGGAAAATTGGCCTCATCAGTGCGGTAGCTATAACTGCCTACGTGGTGATGCCTGGGAATGCGAGGTCTTCTAATTGAAACCACAAATGTGCAGTTAGCTCCTGTTTCCTGTTGGTGACACCGTGCATATGTGAAATTCTTATATAATCAGAAATGATTATTGAATAACGAAATTAGATAGCTCCCTAAACTGTTGGAAGATACGTTTACTTGAACTATACCTGAGTGTAAACACAGCCTCAGACTAAACTTCGCCCATTTCATGTACAGAAATGAAATAAAGATGATTTATCATTATTATTATCACTGATAATGACTAACACAGCAATAGACGAAAAGTAGTAGTTGTAGAAAAACCTGCAGACAACTGCCAACAAATTCGAAAGATAACTTGTACAATATACAGGGAGTTGTATTCAAAGGTTGCCACTGTTACATGACACACCTTGCATAAAACGTTTTTGGGTAACAAAAATACCCAAATTAAAATACCAATCGTGTTCAAACGTTTTTTTCAACACGCCCCCATTTATTACTATCGAATTTATTCAATTTGGCTCATTCACACCGTGTATGTGTAAATTACATGGCGGTAGAATATATGTAACTATTTTGTAAGTTAACCACCACCGAAGTGTTCTTCCATATCACATTGTCATCTATAAATCGCCAAGCACGTTTTATCACGCCTTGTAATACGATATACTTTGAACTTGAACAATGTTCTCTGGTCTATTAATATCGCCGCACTAAAAAACTACGATTTGTTATTTTGTTCGACTAATTAATCGGAATCAGTCTCACGGACAAAAGACGAAACACGCCTACATTACGTACGTCAACCGAGAACAAGTGCTGAAGATTTGGATATCATAGGGGTTGGGAAACCAGTTATGAGAATTTCTCTACAGGGTACCTGTTTGATACTACTTATATACTCGTATGTCAAGAATGTATGGATTGTTATTCAAAGTGAATCGAATGGAGCACCCTCGTAGGTCAATGTGTCAAATTCATAATAATTTGTTGTGGAATTCGAGAACAGAGAAACTGAACTGCGAACATAACATTGACAAATATTTTAAAGATAAACATCAATAAATTTGTCTACAATATAACAATTCGCTTAGAAGATGACTATGACTAATATAGGCACTTCAGTCAACTATCAGTCAATTTTAGTAGAACAATCAGAGATTATACTTTGTTTCCTAATAGTAAAGAGTAATAAATACTCATTAAGAAAATTTTGTGATTTCTTTATGATTTGCCATAGCTTATATACGCTGGTTTATAATACTTTACCGAGTTATTTTTGAACCGCAAACGGGTTCAGGTCGTTTTATTACAACTTATATACAACTTATACACCTCCTATACATATACTTACATAATAATCACTGATAAGTACTCGTATTGATATTGCTATTTATTTTGTTATTTATTTTTTATTAATGTATTAAAATATGATTAGGAGTCTCAAATTTTCCCATCTCAATGTAAGGTCTCTATAAACTGATTTTGACTTGTTTAAAGATTCCATCGTAACTCACAATGTTACATTATTTTTTACTAACCTTCCCAACGTATTACTTGTTTTATATGCAATTTCCTCAAAAATGAAGCCACTTTTTCTGTTGTTCCAAAATACGTTAAAGCTCCATAATTTTTATTTTGATTATCTAACTTATCAATAAGAAAAACGTCTCGAATCGCTTTTGCGTAGACATTTTTGGAAAGTATTTTGTTTATTAATTCGGCTTTAAACCCATTGTTAACTGCAATTTGCTTGATGATAATAAGTTCTTTATTGAAATTATCTATTGAAAGAGGAATATTGACTAATCTGTGAATCATACTTGCGTGAAGCTGCTACTTTGCGTTGATATGGATGAGTAGAATCGTAATGTATATGACGTTTTGTGACAAATTGAAAAATCATGTTTGTTGTTCATTCTACTAATTGTTAAGTCCAAGAAATTGATTAAGTTTGAGTTGTTTGCTTCTTCTTCAATAGTGAATGTAATGTTTTCATGAATTTTGTTAATATTCCTAAGAAAAGTATTTAATTGTCTCTTAGTAACTGTAAAACATACCAAAATGTCATCCACATATCTATGCCATTAAAAGAAATTCTTAATCAAAGAATGTTTAAAGATCGACATGAACATTTCTGCAAGTAAGGAGCTCAATGGATTCCCCATAATTGAACCTTTTGAAGAGGAATAAATATTGTCATTAAATTAAAAATAATTTTGTTTGAGACATAACGACAAAAGGTCAATGATTTCTTGTTTTATAACTGAGTTCACTCTATTTTTATCTAATAATTCTATTACTAAAGTAATAGTATCATCAGGAGGTATGCTGAACTTAACAAATGGGATTCAATTAAATAAGTGAATGAATGTCATTACGATGTCATCGATGACATAAATAGATCAAACTCATTCCGTGACATGAAAAATCGTAATTCACACTTATACAGTAACCTTATACAGTTTACTGTATAAGTTTGAAAACGTCCGTATAGGACGAAACTGCAGTTACGTTAGTTACAAATGAAAGTAGTAAAAACATACAAAGTTTCATTTCTCTTTTCTTCATCGTTATTTTAACATCTCCACACGTGTTTCTCACGTGAATATCTTGAAGAGTAAGATTAAACTGAAGATGATCACTTGATGATTGAAACACGTGCCGAGGTGTTGAAAATAACGGTTAAGTGTTGGGATGAAATTCCAGTAATAATATTTGGAGTCGCTTATCGACCGCTCGAAGCTAACGTAACACTCTCACTACCTGCATCGGAAGAAGTTGAAGAACTGTGACTATTTGAATTTAGCTGGTGATCTGAATATAAATCTCATAACAATCACATTCTGCTATTTTATGCGAAGTATTGTCATTGAAAAATCTCATGAATATAAGGCAGTAAACTTCAGAGATTTTACAAACTTCTATAGAAATAGTTTTCCGGTTGAACTTCATGCGATAAACTGGGATGCTATTTTTCACTTTACCACTGTAGATGAAATGATAGAATTTTTTAATGAAAAGATATCTCATCTTCATAAAATTCACACACCAATTCCAATAATCAGAATAACGAAACCGCATGACTCCTAGGCTCATTATAATTTGAGGAAAATTATAAAACTGAGAGATAAAGCTTTTTAAAAATCTCGAATCAACGAAATCGCATACTCATTGGACATACTATAAGAAATTGCGAAACTATACTACAGGTGGCATAAGACGAAAAAAACTCACTTGGAATTCACTTTGAGAAGAAGTTATTGAAATGTGATCTGGAACACGTTTAGAACTTTTGATATCGTGAAGACAAAATCGAATTCAATCCTCTCACCATCATTATCTGATGTAAATAAAATTAATTTACATTTCGTTAATATAAACCATACTGTGAAAGAAGATATTCATAAAAATACGACTAAAGTGCTAATAGGACACTCTTAACTTTGTCAAAAATAAATCCCTCTCAGGTGCAGCAATATATGAATCGAATAAAAAGTAACTGTGTTGGATCGGATGATATATCTCTTATGTTAAGACATGTTGAAAACTACCTTATCAACCATATCACATATATGTACATATATTCAATACCGCATTGAAACAAACATCTTTCCCACTTCATGGAAAGAAGCCATTGTTTTACCGTTACCGAAATTGAGTTACCTACGAAATCAAAAGGAAATTGTATGCATGGATGGTAGATATTCAGATGCTTTATCAGTTAGTTTTGGAGGCCGTCAGGGATCAACTCTTGGACCACTTCTGTTTTCAATATACATTTCAGATTTTCATGACATAATTGATTACTGTCGTATAAATCAGTATGCAGATGACACTCAGTTATACTACTCATTCAGTGGAAATAACCAGCAAAAAGCTATTCATAAAGTCAATCAGGATCTTGGGAATCTCTCTCACATGTCAGCCACTCACATTCTGAAACTGAACACGAGTAAATCCCAACTGTTACTGATGGGTGCGAAACGCAAAATGACTGAAATTGAAGGTCTGATCGGTTAGACTCCGACCTTAGATTCCACAAGCATATAGGTAAGTGTGATTTGTCAGAACTCCTATAATATCTTACGGCAGCAGTACCGAAATAGGAACTTGATAACATCCAGGCTTAAACTGGAGCTTTGCGAAGCACTGTCTCTTACTGTGAGATCATCTATGGTTTTGCCATACAATACAATCGGACATGAAACGCCTCCAAAAAATTCAGAACTGTATATGGTTCTTTTATGAAGAAAGGAAATTTGATCACATCTCAGCTAAATTTGAGGGATCTGGCTGGCTCAGACTGATTAAAATTAGGCAACTTCACCTTCTTGTTACAACTCACAAATTTATCTCCCAAAGGAAACTTAACTATTTATTTGCAATATACGTAACATTTCAAATGCAGAGCCACTCTGAAACCAGAAATCGTGGTAAATTTATTATCCCCAAACACTCCACGGCTTGTTTCACTCGAAGTTTCATATATAATTCTATAATGCACTTCCCAGTGAGTTCAGACACTATACAGGGTGTTTGGTAGCTGGGTGCAAACCTTTAAGGGGGTGATACACTAGCCCATGTAGAACATATTCATACAAACATTTTTATTTTCTAGCGCGTTTTTGATTTTTAAGGGACCTTTTACGATTTTTAGTACAAAAACCCAAAATTGGTCAATTAAATGCTAATAACTTCGAATCTTAACAGAAATGTCCGGTTTTTTAAATTTATTTTAGTAGTCTTATGTGTCCCCAATCGTACTAAAGTAGTTTGAAGCNCGGCGAGGGGTCCAAGATGATTACTCAACTCAGGTACCTAAAAATTGATAAACTCAAAAGCAAGTTTATGGCCCTAGCATAAGGTCTAAATCATAACAACAGAATGCATTCCAATTAATGACTAGCTTCAGGTCAAATTCTTTGTTGTAAAATGCCACCGGCACCGGCCTTTGTTCAGTTTTCTCTTCTTTCAAGTTGGGCTAAGTTTCTTATTATTCCATGTAAGTCTAAAAATAATATCGCATATTGCTTTAGGATTTTCGTTTAAAGGTTTTTGAGCTGAATTTCATTTAAATTACTTTTTTTTTAATTTTTCAAATATCCATATTTACGACCTTTAACTGGTTCAGGTACCCTAATTAAAAAAGTTTAAGACTTAGCTAGGTAACATCACTTGCAACCTTGATACTCTGGAACATCGAAGGAACGTTGGAGATTTGTCTCTCTTCTATAGATACTTTCACGGGAAGTGTTCAGGTGACTTGACACATTTGATTCCACCAAGAGTGGTACATATCAGATATACGCGACGGGCTGTGGCTGCTCATCGTTTTGAGATTCAACTCAATACACGTCAAACTTCACTGTTCAAGAACTCTGTCATCTGGAGTACTGGGTTCATGTGGTATAAACTGCCTGAGAACGTTTTTCCAAATGGATTTAATCTCCAGCGATTCAAATCCAACGTGAATCCCTACTATCGCATAGGCACCGCTCTATGAGCGCCTCAATGATTTTCCTATAGTGCTTGTGTTTTGTCCTTAAAAAAAATCTTTCAACCTTTCAAGAATGATAACTTGCATTATGAATCGCAATCCCAGTGTTAGGTGCAATAAGATCTAACATTTGCTCAAAATATATTTCAAAGACATTGCCGTTCATGTCTTCATGGTAATCGCCAGAATGCTTCGACTCAAACTGCAATAATTCGCCTTTAATAAAACCCTCAACACTTCCAGTGTGGGTAATAATCAGTCGCTTTCCTTTGCCGGTAGACCAGACTTCTAAAAATGTCAGACGTGAACTTGAAATGATTTTGTCTTGCCACATCTTTCCAACGGTATATCCATCGTCAAGCCAAGTTTTGTCCAGATAACGAATATTTCTATTCTCACGTCGAAACTCTCTTATCTATCTGATGTAATGTCTCCTCCAGCAAATAAATTCATCATTTTCGACTATTAGCGATTTTCTGTTTTGTGTTTCCCAGCTGAAATTCAATTCCTTCAAAGTATTATACAATTTTTTTCTGCCTATCATTAGGACATACTTTGGTTTTCTTTCAAGACTCCCATCATTTTGTCGAGGGTCGGAATTTCTTTCTTGAAATAAAATAAAACTACATTTATTTTATTCCAAGAAAGAAATTATAATTGCAAGTTACCAACAAAATCACTAAAATATAAGACTACAATATATTGTCATCTATCCCAACACTAGCGACAGCTGGTTAATAGAAAGACAAATTTTAACAGACTAGCAACCAGTAGGTTGATGTGGTTTTTCAGAATTAAAAAAATACTTTACAATGGTTTCTGGAATATTTAAAAACGGATTCATACATGAAAGATATCAATACTAGTATTTCTAGTATTAAATATGTTTCAATCAAAGCGTTCACAGAAGTTATCAAGAAAAGTTTTATCTGATAGAGTAAGTTTATTACTCTATCTGCCTACTTTAAAAGTCACATCCAAAGATTTGCCCCTCGATTCATGGGATCTTCCCATCAAGACGCCCAGGAATTCCTTAGATATCTTTTAGAAGATTTACATGAGGACATCAATGGAATTACTGAGAAACCTAAACAGATGTTAACGGAGACTGACGAAAAATTGAGCGACAGCGAAAAATCACAATAGTCCTGGCTGAGATACTTGAACATGAACAACTCTAAGATTGTATGCACACATTGTATGAAGTGCACACAATGTGGATTCTCATCAGTAACCTTCGATTCTTTCTGGGAGTTGTCTCTCACCATACCACAAAGAACAGTCCAATTAAGTTTATCACAATGCTTGGATTTCTTCATAAGAGAGGAAACTTTGGACGGACATGAAAAACCGACGGGTTCGAGGTGCAAGTGAAGAAGAAAATGCACAAAGTCCCTATCAATCCATAATTTTCCCCGTAATTTAGTAATTCATTTGAAAAGATTCTCTCCAACGGAAAGATTCAGGGACAAATTGAATGTTGCCATTGAGTTTTTTTAGAAGGATTAAATATGAGCAATTTATACAGCAGACAATGTGGCTCCTTGTCGTTACAATCTGTATGCACTTTCGAATCACAGTGGGACTACTTACAACGGGCATTATCCAGCATATTGCAAACACCCTTCACACGTGCCCCCAATTTCACCAAAATCACTTGTGAGTGAGGAGGCATATGTCCTCTTTTATGAACAGGAGGGGATAAAACAGTACTTTTGAGGTGTTTTTTTTCCTTCTCTCTTTTTTAGAAGCTACATTCTGTTGATTCATATTAGTATTCCATGATTCTTCTGATAATAAAATTTGTATAATACTTTACAAACAATTAAAGAATTATTTTTCCAATATTCAGAAGGGTACCCAATATTCATAATTTATATTCAGTCAAGCTGGTAACATCGCTGTATTTTCGCACATTTTATTTTTCTGTCAATAATTATAGACTGTGATTATAAATGGTGTCTCCAGACTCCAATAAACTAGTAAGCAGGACTTCAAACGACCGTACTTTACGTCATTCTCTCTAAGATTCCTTGTACTCGAGGCCAGGTTAATTTTATCATTCACCAGTTCTGTAGGAAAATATAAATATTTCACTATTCTTCGTATTTTGTTAACTCTCTCGACAAATATATACGTTCTATTTATTTTTGACCCATATATATATATTTGAAATATGTAGTTTATTAGTATTATAATGTTTATTGTTTCAACTTTTTAGTACCATCAGTCTTTCCACAAAAGTTCGATGTAATAGAATTTTGAAGTACAATAGAAAATTATTTATGTTTNTTTCGTTTTTATCACCCCAAAATTAGTAGAAATTGACTAATTTAGTGTAGGAAACATTCAAAAAATATTTTTTTGTTGTGTTGTGTAATTAATGAGTCATAAAACTCCTGTCATCAGGTTAGACTATCCATTAATGAATAACTCTATACTATAGAGTGTGTGTGTGTGTGAATACTATAGAGTGTGTAAAAACCAAATGGAATGAATTCATTATTGTGGTTACTGTCAATATTAAAAAAAAAAAACTCGAAACACGTCAATATAAAAATGCCACCCCTACCGTCAACCCCCTTCGAATGACAGGTACAACCCCCAACTTTTTTAATGGGAAGTATAGGTTTATGATTTATCATTTGAAAGGTCTCTTCATCCTCTATTCTATATATATAATCATGTTGTTACCGAAATTCGATAAAATACACTCAAAAACTGAAATGTAATACAAAACGTAATGAAATATAGAATACAAAAAAGAACTATGGATGTTAACGAAGTAGATGTCCAAAATGTTTACCGCAAACGTCTTGGCAACATCCTAATCTCAAATAAAACTGTCTTCTAACATTATTGAACATATCGGGCGAGACCGTCCTAATCGCAAGCATTATTCGTTCTTTCAAGTCATTCAAATCTGAAGGTTTGATTTTGTACACATTGCCCACTACATATCCCATTAAAAGAAATCTAATGATGAAAGATCAGGTGATCGCGCTGGCTATTCAATCGATTCTCGCCTCCATATCCACCGATTGGGAAATGTATCGAGGTATTGCCGGACATTAACTTGGTAATGTGGTGGTGCTCCATCCTTCTGAAATCATATCGTATTCACTGGAACCTGAGGGGTTTCCTGGATCAGGATATGAATTTGCTAAACTTAGAATGACATCATTTGTGACAGAGTATGATTAGTTTGATCTTCCTCTTGAAGATGATCACTTGGTGATCGAAACACGTGTCGAGATGGTAAAATAACGGTTTAGTGTTGGGAAAAAACTCCAGTAATATTTATAAAAATAGCTAATTAATAAAATGGGTTTTATTTAAAAAATCTTTTTTTTAAATTTACACTATAAATTGATATTCTGTATGCATGATTTTTTATAATAATCTTCGTACCACTTGACAATACTTTGAGGAGATCGGTAGTAGCACTATTTCAGGATATTGATTTCAAATATCACAAAAATAATTGTTCTTTTCACATAAATGATTAATCTTTTTAAATGGTATGTTAATAGAAACCACTGGAAACAAAATTTAATTTGCGTACTTTATTGAGCATACAACTCACTCGGCTCCTCAAATTGTTCGAGTGTTTTGTAAATTAGATTATTGAGTTTCAACTTGATGTTATACAGTTGGGAGTCGTTCTATATTTTATTCTGCAAAGTTCTCAAACTACCACCTATTACTAATAATTGACTTATTAGCTATGTTCACCATTAATGTCGTATTCATACTATTTAATTCTTATTCGAGTGCTACTTTTCAGTCAATGGAATCTTGGGAATGAAATAGTGGAGGAACTTAGATATTTTCATTGAAATTGTCATCAAGACGATCAACAATGACATGTTTGCTGTTTCTTTTGGTAGGGCGTTTCCAGGTATTTTCTGATATAGGTTTAACATCAAAAAACATTAGTGTGTCGCTCAAATAACCCCTTCACTGCAAATAATGATGTGAATTTGTGACATAGTGCCAAATAATTATCGCCATTCAAGTTGCCCTCAATGAAAAAGGGACCAATGATATGGTTTCCTACAATCATGGCCGTTAAGAGACAAAGTACACTCATCAGAAAACATAACGTTTTCTAATTGGATGATATTGTTATACAACATGTTCATCATTTGCTCACAAAAATAAGTTATTCTATCAAAATCGTCTTTCGTGAACTCCTGAGTAGGTATCATTTTATAGGGACGCATTTTATTTTTTTTTTGTTTAATATCGAAGTATGGCTAACATTGAATGTAGTGGATGCCTGTCTACTCGATGTATGTGGATTTTTCTCCAACTCAAGCATCACATCTAATTTGAGTTCATCACTCATTGCATTGGTAGCTGCTTTTTTTATCTGCCCCACATAACAAAGCTCGCGAAACCGCTTCTCAATTTTGCTAATTATTCCTTTAGATATGGGCGGTAAATTAGAAATGAAATAGGCGAGCTACTTCCTGTTGTGTTCGGGTTTTATCTCCATAACCAATCATTTATAAAACTGTTATTTTATGCATTTCCGTTAATCTAATCATTTGTCAGACTTGAAATTAACGAACTTTAAACCTAAATTAAAATAATGACAACTAATATTGTAACATACAGAACAAGTTGACAAGGCGTTTTAAACTAACGTTGTCACGGAAATTATTTACAGTTTTTTGAAAGATACATCTAAAAAGAACATTGCTATGGTTTTTGCTTATTTTTTTATCATCAATACCTCAATATGACATAAGTTTTGTGTAAATTGCAATAAGTTTTGAGTGTATTTTATCGAATTTCGGTAACCACATGATTTTAATTTATTTAATCTTAAGTTTATATTGAAGAACAGCATAGAGGAATATATATTACCAAAACACAAAAGTGAAATAATGCTGATGATAAAAGTAACTAAGTATACAGATCACATAACTCGCGTAAGACAATTTGGAGGACAGTCTTTACTGACTAGTTAAGAACAAAACTCGGAGAGTATCTTTGGGTGATCAGTAGAACGGAAGTGTAAGTACTCTTATAACACAAGTTATTCCAATATTTCGATAAAATTTATTATCATCTTTAAGGAAGAGTGTTAGTGAGGATGGTCGTGTCGAAAAGAATGTTACATTTAAACAACTGTTTTACTGGAACAGAGGTAGCCAGTTAGGCAAGTTGGGCAATTCCATTCACCCATCAATTAAATTCACCACTTAAATGAAGGTGAAAAATTCAATACATTTTTTATTACTGAAATCAATCATGAGTATGATTTTGCAATTTTTTACAAACTTATATCATACATCATACATAGTTTTTTCGACAAATCCCTATATAAAGTAGCATTATTCAATAGTGTGCTTCAAAAACTATTGAATATTCCACTGTCATCAAGTGATTTTCAGACAAAGCTGAATTGACCCCATTCTTTCGAAAAAACTAGGAAAACAAGCCACTTTACCAGGTCTATCCCAGATCAAGAAAGAATAATAAGCGTCACAGGACATTGATATACTTTGGTGGACCCACCAATATCATCTCTATTGTTTTTAAGACTTGGACGTGTCTTCAGAACAAATAATAATTCAAGTCATTTCATTAAAAAACAATAAATATAAAACTTCAGTGTCGGAAAGACCAGTAGTATATAAGTTGACTTGTGGTTGTTGCCCAACACTTTAGAAGGGCTAAACGAGAAAAACTTGTTCACAAAGACTAAAAGAATATGGAAGTAGTTTTTGGGATGTTTGGACTAATTCTACATTTGCAAACTTTGCTTGAAAATGTTTAGTCAGTTTATAACTGAAGTAAACTAAAAATTATTAGTCATTAAGTAGTTATATTGCCATATGATTCAAATTGTTGAATCATTTATATAAAACAATAATTAGGTTGAATTTAGTCAGTATGAACACGCCTGAGGAAACTATTATATAGTGAAACATGTGTTCGTGTTTTGTAAACTGTTCAGTGGAAATCTCACAGTGAGGTGTCATTTGAATCCAATCCACATATACGGACCACCAACAGGTCATCATAAAGGGATCTTCTGCCAAAAATGAAATGGGAGAATAAAGTATGACTGGAATATAAAAATGAAACAGCATGCATGAACATACCAGCAAAGAGGGCTGGGGCCGATCATAAAAATTAATAGCAAGAAGAATTAGCTCAGAATTAATATGAAGTACTTGGGATTTGTGGTGGACCAGTGTTGCTCTTCGTAAAACAGCACAAGAAGATACCAATGAGACTGAGTGACATTCCAGGAAAACTATTTCGATGTTCAGTTCGGAATATTGGACTAAGAAGAGAGAGTGTGTGAGATTTACGAGAGAGAGTGGCTGAACCTGAAGCGCTAATAGTGAACCTGGAGGCAAGTGTTATGTTAGTGTGACTGACATAGGCTGGATAGGTAGAATTGGAACATCTAGTGCAAAAATAATCTATTGAAAACACTCTTTTCACGCCAGATCCATATTCCTATGCAGAGTGATAGGAATGTGTAAGTAACGTACGCGATATACGAAAATGCCTTTTTAGAAAGACTTCATTTTGGACGAATATAACATTAACAGTTCAAGCAAGGCAACAAGAATGCCTGATTATCAAATTAACATTTATTCAAAATCTTTGTTGATGCTGGATCAGCGAACTCGGGTTCATAACTAATATCTCTTATTTATTATCTATGTCCTATCATTCTGTGATAGGACATATATTGAAAAAGAATGCATATTGGTAAGGAAGGATGAAAAAATGTAAATATGGAAGTATTTGAGTAATTATCATTCAGAGAATGATTGAGGAAAGATAGAATGGGGAGGACTGACATGGATTGCATAGCAAAAAGAGACGACAAAGGAAATCAATATAACAAATGAGGATACGAAGAAAATGTGAAAGAAATGGATTGAAGAAAAAATAATATGGAACACGTAGGCCGACTGGAGTCGGTCCTGGAGAGGAGCCAAAGAGTGTTAAAGAGAAATTTAGGAAAAAGTGGCAGACAGAATGAGTTGCGGGAACGACCAGGCAACTGTTTCACAGTTTCTGTTGAGCGGTCGGGTATGAAATGGTGGATCCGCTAGCTGTATAGATAGTGACTGGGTATAGAAACTTATCAGGTTACCTGGCGAGTGAGGGGAGCCCAACACGGCAGAGTACATTTTCGAGAGATATATGGATTGGAAAAGAATGGTTTGGTCAGAATGAAAAAAGCATATATGAAAGACATGAACTGAGAGACGAGACAGGTACGGATGACGAATGGATCACCTTTATTCAGGAATGGGCAGAGTGCTTGGTGAGGGATTCAGTATGAGAATAAGACCGTCTACCAATATTATGTCATTCAAGAAAACTGATTGTTTACGAGAGTTACGTAGCTTGAGAATGAAGAGCATTTGGATACTGCTCAGATATCTATGATTCTTCCTGAGACCTTTTCCTTCTCATATCACAAACAACTGACTCTGAAAATTCGTAGATATATTTAGATTTATATATAACAGACAAAACCCTTCGAGTGCTGCCGAATACAAAATTTCAAATTGACGGAAATACGAATTCTGCCAACATGCATCTGTCATAAAATAGCAAGGAATATTTACATGAGCCATTAACAATATTCTCACAAAATATGATGAGGAAGTCTCAGAACTCATGTAAACGGCCCTCAATATAATTCAAAGTTAGGGTTGATGTCAATGTTAGCAAAGCAGTTCTGATTGTGATAACCAATAGATAAAGTTATTGAACTCTATATACTCTTCTTGATATAAAAATCATCCCCCATTTTTCAGAGAAGTGAAATACTTGGGCATGATAATCGTCCAAAAACTAATTTCTAACAATTATTCCAGTAATATTTTCTCTGAAGCTACAGTGACAAATATGTTCATGCAGCGGAGTTTTTGAAAATAGCTGGGTTCCAAATCAAAACCGATCTATTGGTTATTAACGGTCATTACACCTAACTGTCTTAGAACTATTGCAAAAATGAAACATCTATCATCACCAATCATATTGTAACAAAATACAATAACTGGGCGTGGCAACGCTGAATCTTTCAACATAACACTTATATGTAATAAAAGAGATACAGGTTATGGCAGCTAGATACTTCAAGATGTAGTAGATTATGGTAATGAACAGGAGACAAACTGGCTTAGCACATCTGAATATGTGGGATACGAACTGACTGGTATAGTGTACTGATAATTCAAAAGATGGATGAAATGATTGACCTTCAAATCACGACGCCAAGATTCAAAGTATCACCTCTACCATCTTTCAGACAGAGATTGTTCTGCGCGAAAATTGTACATGATGTCAATGAAGCTGCCGCTGTCAGGCCATAAAGGAATCAAATAGACAACGAGGAAACATATATCGTCATGAAGGGCTATTATTTCAATTTTGAGCCCAGAATATTTTTGTAGACTCTCGAAAAATTACAGAATTTCAAGTAGAGAAACTGGATCACTAGTAAGAGAGAAAGTTGATCTGCGTCTCGGCTTGAAAATAAAAAACCTGAGATTTATATAAAATAATTTTCGAAAGATATTGCTCATTGGTGAACAACCTCAATAAAATGGAGAGATCAGACAATAAAAATTATCGCTCTACACTTCTCTTACGAGTGCTAAAAGCTCAAGTTCCATAAGGGGGTCAAACGAATGCGCCCTACCATAAAATATCTGATTCTCAAGAAACTGGTTAACTTCATCAGAAGTCTCAGCATCTCGGGAATCACCTAGATTAGGGTTTGAATAGATCGTAACAGCAAGAAACTGCATTTCGGAGGTACAAAAGCCTATGCCAAATATTGAATTTTCAGACCATCTGAACCTCATCACCATCTGCACCTTATCTATCAATTCTCCAATCATGGGTATTATTGTTACGAACTTTTTGAGACAGGGTACGTGTACCTTGTAGCTGAAGAAATTTACTAGGTAAAATTAGGTGATCCTGGTAGTAAATTGACCTTGGTCCGTTTACTTCAAAGGAACAGAAAAAGTCTAATAACCCTTTTTAATATACAACCCACTACGCTTTTCAAAGAGATAACATCCGACCCTCGGTGGTTAATATCGTTCCCATCAAAGATACGGCTCTCAAAGAAACTTTTCATTCTACCAAGATATAAAAACATCGTTGACGTGAAAGGATACTAAAATCTCAAGTTATTATCCTGGACAAATCGGATTACTACGATAGAATTGATAGTTCGTACTGAAACCTCTGGTGTACACTGAATCTATTGAAAACACTTTCAACACCAGAACAAAAATTACGGTCTCTCGAAGCGTGTTTCGCTAACCATGTTAGCGTCGTCAGGAGATCCTAATGATACCAATTATGATGACGACAGACAAATATCTTGTTTTGGAAAAATATTTGATTAGAGTGATTCAAACAAAATTGATAAATAGAACTCAATTACTAGTAAGATGCAGGAGTGAATTGATAACTTGGAATTCGATCAAAGCCCTAATTTAATGTATTGATAACAAACGCAATCTTGTGAGTAGTTCTTTCAAAAATGAATCCCCTTTGAATTTTGACAAAAGGCTGCAAATTTCACTAACATACAAATATACTGCTATAAATTGTATTCATTTGAAAACAATACAAAGATATCTATTTGAGAAATTTCATTAGAGGTCTATCAGGACCATTACAAGCCTTTTGATGTAACTGCTAATAACATACGGTATGTATTTTCTTATTCGGGATAGTTGTTTTCAAGAATGAAGAGATGCTTTCAACATGATTCTTGAGGGGTTTGAAAAAATAAAACTTGCTGAATAAATGTAAATAAATAAATATATTCCATAACGATTATTATGTGAAAAATGAAGATCAATATGGATTTATTGGAATTTTGAGCAATGTACAAAAATTTATTCACAAAATGAATATTCTTCAATGTTTACATTCCATAATCATAAGCAACCAGCTATAAAACAGTACCGCTTGGATATTTTTCTAATAGAAACCTATTTATCAAAAACGTTAGTCTAATGATAGCATTTTTAAAAGAAATATCATCTATAATTCGCATACCAATATTCACAAAACATAGCAACAATATTACATTAGGAACAACCATGTTAGACAAAAAAAATAATTTTTACAAATAGTAAACATTACCACCTCGATGAAGTTTTATTAATTTACAAAGTGTCCTATAAGTACTATCACACATTTTACAGAAATGCAAGTATCACGCGAACATACAGGATTTTTCTATAAAAAAAACACTCTCACACTTTATTTCGCATACTTCCAAGATATATTTTATATATGTATATTGATTACAATTATAGCCCAAGACAAAAGTCAACATTGTCTCGATAGTTGTTTTCCATTCCTCTTAGGTTATCGAAATTCAGTTAAATGATACTTGTTTAAATATTTCCTAACATGATGTATGAACTTGCATAAAAGGAAATCATTGAAAAATAAAAATATTCATGTATTGAAGTATATGATCAAAATACCCATATATTTGTGAGTATGACAAGTTGAGGCAATGAAAACATTTACCTGATTACCAATAGAATATGGAAATTGAAATATAACTGTAAAATTATATTAATTGTTGTAATATATAGGTAGGCAGGTAGGTAACTTTTTTCGAGATCAATTTCCCTAACACCAAACTGATATTTTTGCACTCGACGCGCCAACAAAGTTAGCATCCTCAATTTTCTTCTCCTGAGGATGCTAACTTTGTTGGCGAAACGCGCGTCGAGTGCAAAAAAAAATATCAGTTTGGTGTTAGGGCAATTGATCTCGAAAAAAGTTATTTAACTTTCACACCAAAGGTTCCAATCTCATCGTTATTATAGTTTGTATATGTATGGAATCATTCATGCTCTGGGGATTGTCTCAAACCTGAAATAAATATTTGGTATGAAATGATATCAAGATATCGGAAATTAGTAACAGTATTAAGAAAAGAACAACTACTGTTTTATATGTTATTTACCATTTTATTTATCATGTCTGTATGTTGTGGACGTGTATCATGTTCACTAATCAAGGGCAGATTCAGCTTTGGCGCCAGGGGGGTCACATAGTCGTGGTCGAGTCACAAGAAGTTATAATTTAATGTTGATAATAATAGATACAAGTAAATAGTAGGTATTTCATCAACTTCATTAGGTACGTTGAAGTACGTTTTTAAGGAAGTGAGTAAGTGCCAGTCCGGTTAGACTAGACGTTCTTCAACCATTGAAGCTCTCAGACAGGACTTGATTATTCGTAACGTAGAGAGATATCTTTCCACTATCGCTATACGTACAGTAGTTATAACTCATTAAAATTTTCTTATATTAGGATACATGTCAATATCACAATTTGAAATAAAGTCAGAAATCGACTGCGGCATGTCCTGACTCCGCTGCCCCGTCCACAACCGATATTCGTTTACCACAGAAACTGTATTATTATCTTTATTATTTAGTAACAATGCATAATCAAATTTTCGATGCGTTTTTTCCCGAATAATGCGTTTGCCGTGAAACAAAGTATTATATTGAACTGAATAAATACTGAAACTATTTAAACAAAAAATTTATGTAAACATGTTTAACAATTTTAATTAGTGATCCATCTTGGTCCTGGACCCAGCTCAGGGGGAGGGGTCATGATCCCTATATATGACCCCCCTTGAATCCGCCCTTGTAATCAATACAGCCCTGAAGATTTGGTGATTGTGATTTCATTATCTGATGTGCTATTTGTGATTTAATCAATTCGTTCACCTCTGAATTTGAAACTCCAGATAAATCATTAGTTTGAACAGTGGAGTAATAATGATTGGAACTTTGGTGAAAAGATGTACAATATGTCATGAAAAAAAAACATTATGAAAAATTAGACCATACATATGATATGTTTCATGAGTATGATATAATAATGTTTTATGAATTCACAGTTGCTATAGTTCATCGGTTTCTATTTATGTATTTAAAATACTATGACAAATATGGAAAATGCATATCGTTTGAAAAATAGAGTTTGAATTTCACCAAAGTGTTTTATTTGACACAAAACATTTTTCTCAAATCGTGTTCCGAATAAACTAAGATCAAATCTCGAACAATCACATTTCAACATGATTCTAAATATCACACGTTGAAAAGTGAGACCTCGGTAATCCCTAGATCACACAAGTTTCTACTTTTGCCGGTTTTCGTTCGGAGAGGGGTGACAGCTGGTAAACGAAATAACAGATTTTCAGTTTGGGAATTGTAATTCCAATAATATATTATAAAATGGGCCTTAGATAATGAGATATTTATGATATGGTTTGGAGTTGTATATACAAAAGTTGTGGTTTTTATATCAATTCTAGTAGACTGGCAGTGTAACTAACAACATTTATGAGGAACATTGCATTCCTGTTCCACACAACTGTTTAATGCAGGTAATGGTAATAGAACACAATAGTTTCCTGATAAGAGATTGATGCACTTCATCTAGTCATCACATTTTGAAAGTAGTCGATCTTTGGTAAAACATATCTGTTTCACTTCTTAGCAAGTGAACATTGACGAGTTGACAAGTAGAGGTTGTCCTAAAGTTAGAAAAATAGGATTAGTTGCTGATTTAGTCGTAATATCAAAAAATAAAGTGAGTTTTTTTACTATTCATTATATACGTTCAATCCAAAATTAGCTGTTTCCCTCTTTTGAAAATGATTATAGAGTCATGTAGTCCATAGACGTCTTAATTCACATTTGGATATGAAAAGTATATGTATACATATTTTTTGTTATTTTATACAATTCCCTGTGTTGCGATAAAATTGTGCCAATGTTATTTTGAGTGATATGTAATATACAACATGAAATAATATATTTTTTGAAAATTCAATAAAGTGTTCCTTAAATTTACTTAACAATTATTCAATAAAAAGCCACACTGGACTGCAGTTCACTTCACTAAGGCATGCAAGGCAAAGTACTTCTTCACAGCAGTAGATAAAATATAATTCACTTTGCATTTTATAGAAATACCCTGTATCAGTTCAAAATTCGATATGCCAAATTACGTATTAAGTACGTTCACGTGGTGGAAATTTTTAAAATCAAATATTCCACAACAACAAATGATTTGTGGAATCTTCTCTACCAGCGACCTCGGACAAGTTTGAAGTTCTGAAATCTTCATATCCATCACCTCCCGAAATGACTAACAACTTTGTATTACTTCTTGTGTCTTGTTTGGCCTTGTATGAATTTCTGATTGGTGCTTCGTTAGCGATGGGTATTTCGACTGATGTCAAAAATCTCACGTGGCCTGTGTGACCATGCGGAACCCCAGTTACAGTGGGAATGGCAGTCAACTTTGTCGTCGTCGATGTCAAATGAGGAAGGGGCATTGTAAGTAGTACTCCTGCAGAAGTTCCGATCCAGAGGAGATCTTTGCATGTCACCAAAGCTGTCACCCGCAAGCAGGCAGCTTTGTGCTGTCTGATTATGTCATCGCAACCTGAAATAGCGAAAACAAAAAATATTTTTAGTCCTAACAACTTTTTGAGTGACTACACAAATCCATAGTTCACTAGATCTTGGATCATTAATCATAGTACAATAAAATTCAATATAAAACATCCAAACTTTTGTGTGAGATGTAGAAACAGAGGATGTGTTTTTGTCCCTTAACATCACTAACATTATCTTATGTTATGAGAGGAAAGTATCTCAAGTTTTCTATACATGAAAATGGTTATGTACATTTTTTCTAGGGTATTATAGTTCCAAGGATATGAAAAGAAAGGTTGTCCCATTTTCTGCATGGTAATTATCGAACATTTTTAAGGATACTATCTTCCCTTTCGCCACTTTGATTTGAAATACTTCATTTTTTGATATTTCATTATATTTCACTACTAGTAGGTGCACCAAACATAAATTTGTTTGGTCACTTAAAATTTTCGTCATGTAGTGAATAAAATAGATTTGTTGGCTATGATCGTTCAAGTACGGATTTAGCAGATTTCAATAATAAATGAGGTTCAGTTCATTAAAATAGAACTTAACTAAATAGTTTTTTATATAAAAGTTCTTCTGACACCTCTTAAGTTTTGAATAAAACAAGATATCAAGGGCAAATAAAATAAATGAAAAAAGGCATCTTTTTTACTACTTTTTGTTGAGTAAAACAATAGTGTTGCAGCACTCGTTGTTGAGAGAGTTCAAGAAAAAATTTATGCAAACTCACTTCAGTTCATTTCAGTTAATGCTCAAAATGTCCACTCCCATGCAATATAACAGTTTTCTTTTCAAATTCATTTCTTACATTATGGCATGTTTCTGTATCAATTACGTTTTTTTTTGTACCTTCGGAGCTGTCTGACTTGTCCATTTAGTCCAAGTCTCCAGAAAACACTGCAGCCTCTTGGGCTCATTGCGTTGATTCTCCCATCTTCTCATGACACCCATTCCATCAGTTTCGTTCCCTGTACTAGTTTGTACAGGTTCCGTGTTGGATGTTCTTCATATTCTTCTGGGCGTAATTTTGTACGTCCATATATTGCCTGCCTCTTGTGATTCAGTGCCTCATATTCACATAAGATGTGTAGAGCTGTTTTTATCCCTTCGTTGCATAATCTGCAGCTGAGGTCTCCGTTGTACAGCCCCATTTTATTCAGGTGTTCTCTAAGCGGATAATGACCAGTTAGTAACCCTGTAATTATTCTGAGCCAATCCCTACTATATTGGAGTAGTTCTTCAGTTCTTTTCTCGGACGGTTCCCTAATGAAGAATCTACTGTGTTTGTTGCCAGGTACTTTTTTCCAGTACTCTGTGTGCTTTTTATTGGTCCATGTCCTAATCTGGTTTCGTACCAATGATTTTGGTACCCCCAGAGCTGGTTCAGGACCTACATATGAAGTTGATGATCCGCGTCTAGCGCATTAATCAGCTTTATCATTACCTGTGATTCCTGAATACCCTGGCAACCAGTACAAAGTTAATTTGTTCTTGTTTGCAAGATCATTCAGTTCTTCATGGCATTCCCAGACCAGTTTTGATGTCACCTTCGGGTTTGTCAGAGCCCCTAGTGCGCTCTTGCTGTCTGTAAAAATATTCATCCACTTACTTCTTTGAGGTCTCAATTTAATAAGCCTTGCACACTGCAAAATAGCATACACTTCCGCCTGAAAGACGGATGTGTATAATCCTAGCGGATAGCTGTAGTTTAGATTTCTATCCGCTCGGTATATTCCAACTCCCGTTCCATGTTTGGTCTAATGGTCTTCCGCTCTTCACGGCGTATGATTTTGGCCGTGAAGTTTGTGTTAAAGTTGTACTTCGGTGTCATGTGGTCCGTGCACATATTCAATATGTACTTCTCCACTTGTTCCGAAATTATCAATTACATACTATCAATGACATCTGAAATGAATTGCGGTAGTGTTTCATAAATTTTACATGCTACATATTCACTCAAAACATCTAGAGGCGTCATATCAGGTGAACTAGTGGACCATTCTAAGGGACCAAGATCACCCTTTCCAATTTAAAATGAAAAGTGATGCAACACCTTTGCCTTCCTTATCAAAAAGAACTCGAAATAATAACTTCCTAATGTAAATTTTGTCCGACCTTGATATCTTGTCCCGTTCAAAAGAATTAAGCACTTTCAAGTGCGCAATATATATGTTTCAGTAGATGTATTTCATTCAAGATATCGTTTCAATTTCTGAAAACCTAAAGAAATATTTAATCTATTNTTGAATTTTGAATTCACTCCAAAGAATTACTAACATTTATTTAATGACGCAAATCGTATGAGCAATCATTAAATACAGTATTCTCAGTTCTGAATTCTTCAACTATCAAATTATGCACAAACTAGAAAAACTTCAATATCAACATCAATATAATATCACAAATATGTAAAACCACCAGAAAATATGTGACAAGTTTCTTTGTGGGTTCTTTTTGATAGAACATATACCGGGTGTCCGAGAAATCTCAAGTTGAAAAAGTTGAATTTTGGCAATTATGTTCAAAGGAATAGACGTTTTTACGCATTAGAAACTTATTCACCCTTGCAGGGGTGGCACCAGAGGGCTGCTTGCCAGAATCTTAAATGGAACCCTATATTGACATGTAATTCATTTTGAAGGACTTGAAGGAATAAACAGTTCTGCCTAAACTAAAGGTCTCTGCGGTCCCCCTTTTCGATAAGTAATGAATTCCAGTGGTGAAAAATAGTTTTATTTAAGATGTTCAAAATGACTTCCACCAACCTCTTGACACCTTTACACTTGTCACAATTTCTAGTGTTATAATAGCGCACACATCTGTGATTCGTTGCCGTATTTCTGTCAAGTTCGCTCGTTTTGTTAAAAATACTCGCTCCTTTACATAACCCCAAGAAAATAAGTCAAGGGAAGCGAGATATCTAGTTTGAAAAGAAATGTTTGTTTCTTCAAGGCTTTTAAAATGAGCTACATATCAATTTGGGGTTCCATTTGAGATATTTGGATGCAGCACACTGGTGCCGCTCTTGCATGGGTGAAAAAGTTGCAAATACATAAAGAAGTATATTCCTTTGTACATACGTAATTGCCAAAATTTCGTTTTTCTGTTCCCACTGACTTTTAAGATATTAGCCCGTTACTAAGGCTCAGATGCTTTGAAACCAACTAAAGATTTTCTATGCATTTGTAATGGAAAACGCGCAAGTACTAAAATATATAACCAAATTTCTTGGGAGAATTTTAAATAAATGCATGTGATATTGATTCCCGCCTTTTTGAAGGTGAACTCTATAAGCCAGGAAACTAATAGTAATACTTACTTGTTAGCATTTTTGTAACTGAAGGGGCAACATTGATTTCACATAAGAGTTCGAATGTAGTGCTATGATAGCATTTAACTATTGCAGAGTTTTGTAATGACAGCCAAACACCATTTCCACACAGAACTATGCAGGTAATTGATTTATTGTTGTCGTTGTTCACGGTGAAACTGTTTTCAGTTGTGAGGGTATGGGTGTTGAATATTTTCACACTGCTTCCGCAGCCACACCACAATTTTCCCAAGCTTGGAACCAATTTAGAAACCGGTGAACTTAACGAACCTACTGTGCATATCGTTGGGCTACTGATGTTCCAACTTCCACCTGTAAATTAGAAGCTTTGTAACTAGACCTAAATAACTGATAATACTACACTAGAACAGTCAAATATGATAATAGATATATTGAAAACACTTTTCCAACACAAGAACAAGAGTACTTACCTGTAACTCTCATTTCGCTATCATGAGCTCATTAAAACTGGGTTTTATGTTCTGGAGTGGAAAAACTGTTTTCAATTGATATTTCAGAAGTCTATGAACTTTGGGAAGTTTGAGGTCTTGAAAATGAAGGATACTAAGACGTTCATAGAGAATGAGTGAAACAGAGGACATAAATTCAAAGCAAATATACTGTTTTCACTACTGAGAACTGGAACATACAAGGGAAGTATAGATCAAGATGGAATCAATGTCAACGAGAAGTCAAATAAGGCTTACATAATGAGACTCTAAAAGTCAGAAATGGGACGAGGCAGCAAAAACAGTATTGATAAGAACTAGTAATATAGATATTGAAAAAAAAAAGTCGTGAAACGTCGAGTGGAAAATTTTTTTTTAAATCTTACCTAATAGATATTGTCTGATTGTTATTCAAGCGGGTACCTAATAGGTTGACAAATTACAAAAAAAAATGTTTGAAAACCAGAGAACAAAAATGTTGATCTGTGAGTTAGTTTAAGGAAGATATCAAAAAAGTTAGAGGAAAACGCAGACGATTTCAAAAAAATAAAGGAATTATAAAGGAATTGAAATAATAATTTTCTGACCAGGTAGCTCTAAAATGTTTTCTGCAATTAGCTACCTGCTGGTGGAATAATCTGCTAAAATGGCTGAAGGTGGAGAAAATGGAAGGTGAGAACAAAATCTAAAATAATTATTTAGTTCACATGAAAGAGTATTATGGAAAAGAAAAAAGAGAGGATTTGAAACCTGACACTAAACTCCAATTAACTTTGATAATTGAAGAATAATTAACAAGTCTTATACACATAATAACGAAGTACTGAGATGCTCTTTAAAGTTTCATCAAATGGAACATCTCTGATATTTTGAAGGAGATTGGTGGACACTCATGACTCAAAAAAAATTTATAAATGTCTGTGAACTGAGCGTCAAGATCATCATTCTTACTAGTAGGATGATTTTGGCATTCATTTTCTGAATAATACACGGGGTAATATTGAACATTCAATTCACCGAAAGCATTTGTACACAAACAGTGAGTACATAAAATAGAACGAGATTTATCCCCACATATCAGCTGTTTTAAATTACAGTTGCAGTGAGCAGTGTGCAAGATTACGTGGCTAAGTATGTTGTATAATTAAAACCTGTTTATTGCTTGAATTGTGGTTGTTGAACCGTTCTATAAATATCTCTTCTCGATATTTCTCCACTTGAATTAGTAAAAAAGTACTCACATGAATCTCTGTCGTAGACAATGATATCTCCATTAGCGAGTGACACAAAAACCCGATTATCTAGGTATCTGAAATAACAAATGGAGCATGATTAAATTGTATTTCATCAATTGGTGTATTTTTATTTCAAACCTAGGAATGTTTCATAAACCTTAGTGAACTCTGTATCAAAATTTTATCAAAAACACAATCTGGGACATAACATTCACTAGTGTCAATCAGGGTAGAACAAAAATTGGTCACTATCTACTTTTCCAAAGAAAACATTGATTTGCTGAAAGGGCATAACTTTATTATTTATGAGAATTTGAGATCTGCTCAAAAGTTTAGTAGACACACGCAATGTGAGGCTGCTGTCAATACATAAAGAAGTATATTCCTTTGTACATACGTAATTGCCAAAATTTCGTTTTTCTGTTCCCACTGACTTTTAAGATATTAGCCCGTTACTAAGACTTTCCGGACACCCAGTACCTCTCAATGCAATCTATAAAAATTAAAAGTTTTTCAACTTTTCAAGTGTCATGTTTGAAAAAAGTGATTTCTCAAATCATTTGGATAGTGAGAAGTATTTGGTGTTTTGTCTGGATCTTTCTACAGAATTAAAAATATGAATACTTTGTTAATGACGTAATAAGCACTACCCGCTCGACTGGGCGTCAACTTGAATGCAGCTAGAGAGGAGCCTCTGATGAGTCAATAGTAACAATAAAAGCTTCCTCTTCTGGTTGGAAAGAAAAAACCGTCATTCAATCAAAACTAGTTGTGAAGTTGTAACTTCAAGACAAGGGCATGAAACGTTGTATGAATGCTTTTATGGAAACATACACATTGGGTTTCAAGGAAGAAACCTAAAATCTTTTTTTCCCAAAAACTAATCTATATAAATGTTTTTTCAATTTGAACAATATTCCCATGGCTGGGATTGAATCAAATACCTAGCGTATGAATGTCACTATGTACTGTCATCGTGATATGAGTAGATTCAACTCATCCGTGACATAAAGTCGTAATGTTATGAATGAATTGAGTGTTCCATCTTGTGATTTTATCCAGATTGGTGCTGATGAGACAATAAGACAAATGTTTTATTTCGGATAATAGTGTTCCATGTAAATGAAATTTAATATCGTAACTCTTTCATATATTATATTGTGTTTCTGATTCAGTTCCATAACGAATGTTTGAGTAGGTACAAACTGAATGGGAAAAAGTTATTATCGTATAATTCAGTTTTCATATAAAAGTATTTGTTTTGAAAGTATTTTTCGTTAGTGTAATTCAATGTTCATATGAAAGTAGTTATTTAAGGAGGGCTTTTTCTTCCAGTTTTTATCTGAATGTGACTTTTATGCATGATATACTTGGTATCTGAGTACAAAGTTTATTATGAAATAACCAACAAAAAAAAATTTGATAGGTGTCAAACATAAAATCACAAACTATTATGAAATTGAAATAAATAACAAGAAATTGCTGGCAACAACACTATTCAACACTATTTGATGCTGTGGCAAATCAATAAGAATGGAGATTTCTGTACTATCAAAACAATTTGAAATTTGATAAGCTCATGCTGCACTAAATTAAGTAGGAATCAACTGAAACTATGTACTGACTGATATGAAGAACACTTTTTTGAAGACTGCCCAGGTTATTACTTAGCATCAACATAGCTATTATTATGTTGGTATGAGACTCACATAATACACAGTATTGAGGCTCCTAGCTGCAATTTGACTTTATTCTTTTTTATCCTGATATTGTCACAACAGTTGTACACATGTATGCATCCATCCTCAGTCCCAAGCCACATGGTTGATTGTTGATTATCTGTTTCCTCATTATCGATACTGCATGTTTCAGAGTCTTGAAACTTTTGGGGTTCTTCATTTATTTCACTATCACAGTTGTCTTCTTCTTCACTGGATGAACTGCTATCAAAATGCATTGGTTTAGTTTCTTCAGGTTCAGCCTGAGTCCGGCAAGTTCGGTTTGGAGATCTGAAAATTCACAATAATTAATAGCAATGGAAATTTAAACAATGGTAATTCATCTCACCCATTATTGATACCAGGTACTGAGGCTATACAGAGAATTCTGGCATTACACACCCCATTGCACGAAGTGACAGTGGGTTCTGGTGTTAGACTAAGGACACAAACTTGTCCTACATATCCGTCGCTGTTGCATACCCATACATCGCGGCCATTTTCTCCCAAAGTTGGAGCGGCACAAGTGAATTGAAGACCAGCTCTTGTTTTTCTTATTGGGACAGTTGCTAACAACTCAGGACACTGTTTTCTGTCGCTTGACATGGCTGCAAAAAATAAGTTTGATGAAAAATTCCGTTTTAAGTCATGATATAGGTACGGTTTTTATTAACAAACACAGACATCGCCATGTTCATGTCGATATATAATTGATGTCCAATTGGGGCCAATATATGAAAAATATCACATCAAATATCACTCAGGTACTTGGAACTGAATATCTTACGAACATCCTTAAGATATTCAAAGACAAAATATAAATTGTTTTTGACATTTTGTGTGGTTGATTCTTAGATCTATCTATATTCAGTTTTCATATTGAATATTCTTGTAATAATTATACTCAGAAAATTTACTTCCAACACAGCCAAAGCAATATAGCTATGTGATAATTTTTGTGGTAGTGAATTATTTATCCTGACATACATTTTTTATGTATTTGTGAATGATGTGCGTTCATGTGAATTTTTATTTGCGTTTTGCTTTTTCTATGAATTCATATTACTAATTAGCACCAAAGAATCGTGAATAAATATTGCAGGAAGTGAAACACCTGTTACTTATTCCCTATTTTTTTTATCAACTCGGTTGTTTAGTCAATGCTTTCATTGTCTTTATCTTGTATTTCAACTGTTCATAACTATTTTGTCTTCTGGATAGAACTTTCAAATTATTATGTGAACAATCACAATTTCATAAAAGTTATAAAAATCAATTCTAGTTCTGACCAACCTGTGATTCCATAATATATCATTCAAGAATGTTACCTATATATTTACCTAGTTTTTGTTTGGCTTCGTTCAACGATTCCTCCCAAGAAGTTCGTTTTTCTGATTTTGAAAATATGATGGAAACATTTTCAGAACCACTCCTGCAAAAAAAAATAAACATTGTAATGAAATTCGAGTGCAACATGCAAATAATGACTGAGAGTAGAATGGAAAGGTTTAGATGATTTTTAGAGTACCTTTCAGTTTCAGTTTCCCTCACTTTGATATCTATCATATATTATTTCAAATATTATTTCAGTATAAATATAAAAAGATGATATAATCAGGGACTTGGCAATTCTGGTGGTAACCAAATTACATGTTTGCCTCCATGTGGACCAGGCGGGTTAGCTGTCCTTGTTCATCTTTCACTGCTTGAACCATTGTCATGCTGTTTTTGGCGAGTGCATTGGCTTGGGATGTGGGTGTTGAGCAAACCGGCCATCGGATGCCTGCTTCCACGTAGCCCCGTTGGATACGGAAATGACAGAATCACTTGTAGTTCTGTTATTCCCTAACTGAATGGCATTCCAACGATGGCTCAATCCTAAGGTGTGTGTATCCGTGCCGAGAGGATGAATGACACTGAGCCTATTAGCTGTCTTTACGGAACCTTCGAGATACCGGGCATCGCCTTATCACGGTAATGTGGGGCTCTGCCGTGATTGACCTTCTTTTCCTAGCTGCTCGTGGGACTTTTATGGATAGAGTAAATTTAAAAATTCTTTCTGACGCTGAGTCTACAGAGGAGATGGATATCGAGCTTACGACTCCAACTAACCTCCTTGTAAATTTAGATCAGGAGCGAGTCTACAGAGATGTATGTCGAGCTTACAACTCCAACTGACCTTCATGTAAATTTAGATCAGGAGCAAGAGCTTCTCAACTCCACCAAAACCAAAGGCAAAAAATCCCTGCACGGTTGAATCTAAGGCATCGTCAGGTGTAGCTGACGGGCAAAAACCCTCATATGGGAAGGTTGTCGTGGGTATCAAGGTAAGAATCTTGCACCTTGACTATCCGACTACCTCATTAACGATGAAACAGCAGGGCATATACTTTGTGCTTGCCCCGCTGGGGAGCGAATCAGGTTTTTAGAGTTCGGCAGAGCCGTACTCTCACCATCTGACCTGAAATACCACTCACCATACCAACTAATCGGCTTCGTTAAGAAGTTGGGTTTATTTGGTCGAGTGTGAATAGGTGTGAGCCACAATAAACTGCCCGCGCTTGCGGTGGAGAGTCGAGTAGACCCACTCGTTTTGGACATAACCATACTTAAGCATATGGAACATGTATTTATGCCAAAAAATACTAACAAATTGATTCTTTCATAATGCTCGGATTCCTTTACTAAAGAAGCTTTGGATGGAGACGAAAAACCGACGTGTTCGAAATGCAAACACAAAATGAAATACATAAAATCTCTCTATCAGTACATAAGTTTTCGCGAATTTTAGTTCAATCAAGAGGTTTTCTCCAACAGATAGTTAAGGTGAACTGAATGTTACCATCAACTTTTTTCTGGGAAATTTAAACATGAGTAATTATGTGGTGAACAATGTCACCACTTTTGTAGGTATTCAATGAAACTACTTTCAGTGAGCATCACACAGTATACTGTTGACAACCGTACAGCAATCAATAGATATACATGAATACGAATCACGTGTGTCACAAATTTCACAAACCCTAGTAAGTGGAGAGGTGTAAATTCTCTTTTATGAAGAAGAGGATACTAAAGCACACCCTATATTATACCCAGAAATGGTGCTGAATATGAGCTATTGAATTATTCTTGCGTTCGTTGATACTGTTAGTGTTTTAAATTTGTGTTTTCAATTTTTTTTTAATTGGACATAAAATAACTCTGATGTAACAACAATAATAAATGCAATGCAAACTTCCAATTGAATTCAATTGTATTATCATACTTACGTTGTTGAGATCGTGAGCTCCAAGCAGGAGAGCTGAGAATCACTATTCTGTTGTTCGGTGAGCTGCTTAGTCAAGTTTGACATCATCTCTTTTATCACATCATCTAATTGAACATGATTGCAATGCAACGACCAAGCTAAATCGCTGACTTGATTCAGCACAGATATGTCTTCGGTCAGATTATCAACCTCTATCATGATTTGCTTCAAGTTATCATCTTTGGACTTGATAATTTCGATATCTTCTAACGGTATTCTCATCAATAATTTGTACTTGTTGGCTTCTAGAGTACTGGTGACGCTGCCTTGGCCCGTCACGGGTCTCCGTATTGTTCCTCCTTTCCTCTTGATCCCCGTGATCAGAAGGAGGTCAGAAAAAAGGAATAAAGCTCTGTCTTTCCGAGGCCCTCCGCCGTGTGCCATTGTGACCGAGTCGTGCCTGAGATACTGCCTCTCTGGAGTAGCCAGTTCCATCAGACCATCTATCACACCTTCCAATTCTCGTAGTTGGTCCAATTCTAAGGCTTCTTTTTCGGTACAGTTGATCTTCAGTAATTGCTCGTGGACTTGGTGTTGCGCTGCTAGGAGTAAGTTGTGGTCCGGGTGGTTTTCGTCGGTGTGTTTTATCAGCCTCTGGAGGAGGAGTTCATATTTCGGAAATTTTTGTATAGGTTTAATCAAAAGTGAATCGAGTGCTAGTTTTCCAGCGTGTAGCCTCGCTGTCACCTGGAATAAGATGATTTTTAATCCGCTTATTTGGAAAAAGTGAAAATTGATTTTCTATAGAAGTTGTTAGGCTTTCGCGATGCCATAACATACCAGGAAGTGTAAAAAAGTATCAGATCACTATTAACAAAGTGAATTACAAAAAAGTTTCTTAGAGAAGTATATGAAGTGATGTATAACATATTTTTCAGTTAAGAGCATACTCCAGTTGCAACACACAAGTGAAATTTAATGTTTTCCTATCAATTTGAAAACTTCATGAAATACAATATTCTAGAAAAAAATATGATTGTTTCAAGAAATAATATTAATTAGACAAGATGGCGCAGAGACGAAATAATATTATTCTGTGTCTGCTTCTTTATCATTGCGAACTCAATCCTATTGAACTCGTTTGGGATCAAATGAGGCGTTTATTGCAAGAAGAAACGACTTTCAAAAAAAAAAGATGACAAAATACTATTTGAGGAGTTCTCAAAAAATGTCGGTTCCGAAAAATGGCGAAAATATATTGAAAATGGAAACCTATGGAAATTGCACCGGACAATTAGTTAAGGAAATTGTAGAATCTTCAATCATATTCGACAAAGATTCACCGGTGTTATCAAGTAACACACAGCATTGGCTTGTAGCTAATATCTGCCAAATAAGCATACCTATTTATTATTATGTAAATACTTTAAATTGAAATGTTATAACAATATTAATTGCGTATTAATAAACAAACATACGCCACTGCAGGTGATAAAACGCCCCTAATCCTCATGAAATCTTTTGTTTGGGTGGACCTGGTGAAGTATCATAAACGGGTATATAAAAACAGTTGTGGCAAATCATAACAGAATCACGAAATTTTGTTTGAGCAATCTGTTAGCATTTTGCATTCATAATGATAGTCTAATCAACAAGTTCAAAAACATGAAAAATAGAGATGAAGGTCCTAAAAATATGAGCGATAGCTCATTCGATTCGGAATCACCTCTAGAAAAAAATGCAAAAATCAGATAGATATTTATGATGCACTGTTTGGAACCTTTGGTGTAGTAATGAATATTACTGGAGTTTTTTCCCAACACCAAACCGTTATTTTAACAACTATACACGTGTTTCGATCACCAAGTGATCATCTTTAAGACGAAGATTAAACTTTTAACCACTTGGTGATCGAAACACGTGTATAGGTGTTAAAATAACGGTTTGGGATAAAACTCCAGTATTATTCAGATAGATACTAATTAAAAACTTACCATATTGAATCTAATTATTGAATATACATTTTTTAGAAACAATCTGCATTTATTGTCGTTCAGCGAGTATCGGCTTTTACGATACTCGCTGAACGATTCACGAATTGTGAAGAAATATTTAAAAATTATTTCATGACCTATTAATTTATCAGTTATGACGTACTCAATTCCGGGAAAGGTGAAGATGATTAAACTTCATTTCAAAAATAATAGATGAGGAAGTTGAGTTGCCGAGCTATTCAATTAACGGCATCCTGCCAACTTTCTGGGAAAATTGTTCGCAAAACTGAATCGATTCAAAATGAAAGGAGCCAGGGTGAAAAATCCGCTACTTGATGAAGCTATAGAAATAGCAATATCGATGAAACAATTTTCTATGGCAAGATGGCTTAGTATGAGATTCGGTTAGTGAAAAAAAAAATTGTGAGCCGTCACGGAACGCCTGACAGATGTGAAACATCAATAATAACATTTTGTGACCCCTGTGATGATTGATTGTTTGGTACTGAAATATTTATAAAAATAAATGTAATTAATATATACATGAAAACATTTTAATGTGGCTTCAATAAAGTGTATTTTGCTTTCTTTGCTCACTTTCACTGTCAGACATATTTCATTTTTGTTTATTTTAAAAAATGTATTCATTCAGTAAAACACAGGTTATGTATACTGTCGTAAACACAACTGTATACACTCAGTTTGGCGAAATGGCATAACGCAGAACTAGTGGGAAGAGAATCGCACAGTCGTTTGCGCATGGCGACCCGTCGCCACACCAGCAATCGGTTTTACGTGCGGCGGTTTCACATCAATAAATGAAGACAACTTTGATTATCGTATGCAAATTTTGTAATTTTGAGTGAACAAAAAATGGGAAGTAGTAATTTTCTATTTGATGTGTGCTCTTCGAAAAAACCTTTTTGAACAGTGTGTAGTTGACTGTCATAATTGTCCTCAGTGGGTCGATAACGATCCCATGGTTATCCACGGGCGGTACGCACATTTTCGGAAATTTCCATCTAGGTTTTTTCCTGAAAATGTAACAAGTGACGTGTACTTTGATTAACTCTAGAATGCTATCGACCCCGCTTTTACTAATATCGCAGGAAATGGTCCTGCATACATTGAAAAATAAATTATATTTCAGCAAAAGGGTGCTCCCTCACATAATCAACTAAGTAGTCATCTGGCTTATATCGTTTAGATTCTTTTTGAAGTGTACATAATAATAACAACGATAAACCCACGATTTCAGACGGATTGTCGCGAATAACTCAAATAGTGAGTGTTTCATCGAAAACACCATTTCCAGTATTAATTTAGCAAAAAATAAGAATTGTGGGTTTGAAGTGTCCATAGACCCCTTGATGTTTGGTTCTCATTCGTCAAATGCCAAAATCAAAAGATTCATCATGAAGTAACCAAAAACACAATGCATTTTCATAGAGCAACTCATATGACCCTTTTTGAAGTGATGCAAAAACTAGTTTTGTTTTTAAAATATTTTTCAGCACCAAAACTAAGTGAGATAAGGGAAAAATAATGTTGGTCCTTTAATTTTTAGAGCATATAAATACAAGGTTGTTTTTAGAAAAGTTTTTCAATACTTATTATTTTTTAATTTTTCAATCATCTCTGGGCACGTTCCTCAATATGTTCATTTCATTTGCCAAGTAATTGTTGCATGGTTGCGGCCCCTACATTTGTTTGAGCACCACCAAATCATTCTTAACCTTTGCCCAGTTATATTACAATTAAAATCACCATGGTGGCCATATTGTTTTCCGCCATTTTGATTTTCCCTCTCGAAATCTTTCATTTGATAAACATATCATGGAGGTGCATGAAAAGTAGATTACCATCTTTGACAGTCCACCATATTGGATTTAGAGTAACCTCATTTAATTTTTCGTTGCATTTTTATCTTTCATTTGATACCCATATGACGTTGCATAAAAAATTAGCCCGCCACCTTGAGCGGTCTGCCATGTTGGATGTAGAATAACTTCAGTTCATTCATTGTCATCCAAACTGCACGTGTATGCAAAATTACAACTTGAATGGTTGAGAATAAAAATTGCAAGTTCAATGAAGCTTGTAATGTAAAAATCGATAAAGGAAGCAAAATTTTGTCTTACCTCTAGAAATCTACTAAATGCTGGTTTGGATTGCTGGGCATTCTTCAAAATATCCCTCGCTCGTTTCCAGTTATTTACATAATTCGTATAGCTGTCTATCACTATAGATTTGGAGAACTGTAATAAAAATAGTGATCAACAGTTTGGTAGAAAATTTCAGTAATTACGTATGTGTAGAAGGGCCATACGTTTTCTTAAAAATATTATTTTTTAAATTCCGAGTTCAACTTCAAAATTTATCAATGAGATATTGCCTCTACTCAAATAACGAAATAATTCAAATTGGAATATCAAGTTGGGTACGTAAATAATTGGAAAGGGGAGGGGGCGGTTCAAGTGGAAATGGCAAATTCAGAACAATCACCTGTTCTATTGTCTTTGAAATTTACGTTTCCACATACTGGTTTGCGTGATCCTCGGAAAAGTTATAGCACAGTCCTAAAATTAGGTCCAATCCCGGAAATCTACAAAAAAGTTTTGAATATTGCAAGTTGTCCACCTGCGTTGAAAAATCTCTGTTTTTCATAATGTACGGTTCAGAAGACAGGATGGGGGATAGGAAGTGGGAACCATATATTTTTATATTTTCCATTTATAGTTTTTCATCAACCTTCTTGAGGTTTTCACTTCCTCAATCCGAAAAATATAAAAATGGGAAACTTTAGTTCTTCCCCATAAGTTACTGCGTGATTTGAAACTATTTTTCACGAAGAAAAATGTTCCATTAGAAAGATGTGGCGATTATTCGCTCGAATGATCTACAACAAATTTCATTCTCACGAGTAATGGCCACCTTTCTCACTAGTTGAGAATAAACTTATACTATTTACTGCTCTACTATATACTACTATGTACTATATAGTTTATATGAAACTTGCTTTATTGTAATTTGAAGGAATGTTAATATCATATACTTTCATTGACAAAGAGTTCTAAAATGAAAATTTTCAATGGGTATCCATTGAAATATATGAAAAAATCTGAATTGATTTTTTTTCATTTATAATGAGAATTTTCAAACGCAGTGAAAATCTAGTGTAATCATATATGTTAGAAATTTATTATTTTGCTCAAAATTGATTATATCTGAGTTTGAATTCAAGTGTATTTGAGATATTTGCAAATGAATGAGAACAAGTTTTTCAACGAGTTAATGAATGAAATACTCCTCTATATTTTTAAAACTATTGATTGATGTGAAAATATGTAGTTTCTTATTAGCCTTTTTTGGGACCAATCACCATCCATAGTCTGAAAGAATGAAAATCAGTAGTGAAACTCTTCACTACTGATTCTAATAGAAAAAGCAAACTATTAGTTTACCCCGATAAGTTACTGTGTGAAATCAATATGTTTTTCTCAAAAAATAATGTTACATATCGAATTTATTTCTCAAAGGTAATTCCATTTTATTTCATTTTTATTTTATTATATACGGGTTTTCCCCTTTCCACATATGTTAATTGACTATCTGAATATTCGATGTTGTGAAGGTGTTATATGAAATCAGTTAGTTGCCATTTCGCCACATTCCACATCTTTCTTCAAGAGGGGAGCCACGATCCATCTCAAAAATAACTGTTTGATATGCAGTTCTCACCATTTACAAGAATGTATGCTGATTCTTCGAGTTTACTCCTCTTAGCATATAGTTCATTGGATACTATTTTAATTTGATTCCAGTCTACTTGATGGTCACGTAGGATTTTAAAACAAGCTCTAACAATTTTGATCCAGTTAATTTTCTATTTTTGATATAGATTTGTTGTTTATTTTCGCGCACTTCAAGAGGCCTTGACGTCTCAGTTTTTCTTGTTTGTTTTTCTTCTATGTTGTCGGTGTTATATATGTGATTATATATCTTAGTGTATTTTTTCTCTGTATGAAGTTATAACGTAACACATATTACCAATTTGTTTTACCACCAGTCCAACAAATACCAAATCAACAACCACAAGTACCGTTCACAACTAACGTCATGCCCTATATTCCGGGACCAAATCAGAATAAGGCCTGCAAAACGTCAAAATAGATTCGTTCAATATGTCCGTTATATTTAACTTACTCAAATTTTCCGGAATATGTTGCTACGTCGAATTCTTCCTACGTATGATTCTCACAATGTCCAAATCTATCCCTTCCACTCACGTCATCACTCACGTCATGAAATCTCGAATATTTTCGGAACTTCAAGTTATTCCATACAGGTAAATTTCGACCCAAAGAGAATTCGACGTAATGACTCTTTAATTCAGTGGGATTTCGAATAAACTGTCATTACGTTGAATTCTTGCTTTGTTGGATTATCGTTACGCAGAACTCTCGTTATGTCAGTTGAGTTTTCGTTACAGTGAAAATTCGATGTAGCATGAATGCGATGTAGTTGAGAATTCGATAAAATGATACGTAATCCAATTATACTATTTCGCCAATTTGACATATTTATTTTAACAAAAAAGCTATGAAAAAAAGTGAGTTTAAGATTCAGACCCCCCATCCTCCACCTGATGCCGAACCCGACGATTTGGCTATGGAGGCTTTCGTTTTCAAAGTAAATGGAAGAGAACATCTTGTTTTTCTACTACTTGAGAGAAGACTTGTGTTCGTTTCTTTCAAATCTCAGGAAAACACTGCAGCCTCGTGGGCTTATCGAGTCCCCTTTCCAACTTTTCATAACACTTATTCCAACAATCTCATTTCCTGTACTAGTTTGTACTAGTACAGGACATTGTGACATTGTTTACAATTGAGGTTTCCGTCATAAAGCCGTATTTCGTTCAGCCAGCTGAAGCAATTCTTACGTTCTATTCTATGACGTTCCCCCCATGAAAGTTCCGATGTGTGTGTTTTCATGTGTATTTTTCCGGTACTCAATGTTTCTCATTGTCCCATTTACTAATTTGGTCCCGTACCATCGATGTTGGTACTCCAACAGCTAGCTAAAAGGACCAATATAGCTTTTCCATGGCTTGTGATTCGTCAGTGTCCTGACACCTAATATAGAGGTCTGCCAGTTCTTTCAATTCTTCACAGCATCTCCAGACCAGTCTTGACGTCACTCATCAATGTTCCATATGTAGGCTGGCTGCATCCATCTCCTAATTTGCAATGCATACACATCTGCTTGGAATATGGGTGTATATTGACTGATCAGGTAACTACATTGATTTTTTCCCTTACAGTATATGCCAGCTCCCGTCCAACTTTTCACTGTTACTACTTGACAGTTTTTACTTTATTAGTATTCACGGTTATAACCAACAAATCACCAAAAAAACTTACCATTTCTAAAAAAACGTCTCCTATTTTTTGTTTGACATCCCATTGTTCCAGTCTTTTCTTCAGTTCTGCCAAAAAGGTTTGGTGGTGGCTATATAAAAGAGGAATCTAAAAATAATGAACGTAGTATGTCTTTACAATCAAAATTTAGTTTGAGTTTATCACCTGATAAAATATTTCTTCCACCAGATTGGCATCAAGTAGATTCGCATTTTCGGGGGCTTTGAGTGGTTCCAAATATTTCTGTGAAAAGAAAAAGAACATTGGAAAATTATTCTAACTAAAAATCACTCTTGCAAACAATTTTTTTTAAATACTCATTAAATCCTGAAGATAATGATAATGGAAAATGGAATATTTTGAACGTTAACCATACAGAGTGGGCATCGAAAACGTACCACAATTCAGAACTGTCAGGTAAAGGACAAATTCGAAATCACGTTAGATTTGGTTGAAAAAGAGACAAATTTTGACCATTGCAAGTTCTTTCACCTCTTTGATCGTGGGTGTCATCTTCCAAAAAAATATTCCTGTCTATTGTTGCTTTGCTTTGGAAAATCGGTCCACATGTCGCTAAAAATACGTTTCCAGAAAAATTCTAAAGTTGAATCGATTTTAACTATAAACCTATTTTATTATCTGAATGTTGGAACATATATTCCTGCAGTTTTTGAATTCAGCGAGTATCAAGATGAAACTAGATGAAACTAGAGCCAAAAAAAGGTTTGCGATCGAACCTCGCTATGTCCACTAAGCTAAACTTTGAATGAATTGCTGGACTTAACTGTCTTTGAAGGACAAGCCTAAGTAAGGAATGGCGATGATATATCCCCTTACGATGAAGCCATTTATAGGGAGATTTCATCGATACTACTCAGTCAGGCTTGTACTTTAGGGATAATTGAGCCCTGCAACGCATTCATGATTCAGCCTAGAAACACTGATAAGACTTAGGGCGGGTCAAACCAGCGCTATCTCGAGTCTAATAACGATAGACTAGATAAATTAGTTCTGAAAATCTAGAAGACCTGCGACAGAGAATTGTTCGGGAATGCCGATTTCTGACATCTTCAATAATGTAAGGAACGCTTTCGAAAGTAGACTGTATTATTGCATGTAACTAGATGGAGGTCATTTTGAATACTTTATCCGTTGTTTGTGTTGCCATTGATATTACTTTTGTTGATTTCCTCAATCAAATGAGCGACAGCAAATTTTCTTTTTTTTCTCAAATAAACATTCAATTTCTCAATAACGAATGAACCAGATTCGAAAAAATTGAGAAATAAACGACTCGACTCCCCATGCCATTTGACTGGTTGGCTGTCCTTGTTCATCTTTCACTGCCTGAACCACTGCGCATGGTGTTTTTGGCGAGTGGGGGTTGAGCAAACCGGCCATCGGATGCCTGCTTCCACGTAGCCCTGCTGGATACGGAAATGACAGAATCACGTGTGGTTCTGTTATTCCCTAACTGAATGGCATCCCAACGATGGCCTAATCCCAAGGTGTGTGTATCCGTGCTGAGAGGATGAATCATACTGAGCCAATCAACTGTCTCTACTGAACCTTCGAGATACTGGGCGCCCTCGTGTCGTAGAATCGCCTTGTCACGGTAATGCGGGGCTCTGCCGTGATTGACCTTCTTTCCCCAGCTATCGTGGGACTTTTATGGACAGAGTTAACTTGAAAATCCTTTCTGACGCTGAGTCACAGATGAGATGGATGTCGAGCTTACGACTCCAACTGACCTCCCTGTACGGACAAACCCCCCATAAGCAGGTTAGCAAACGTTTGCGCTCAAGTGATGATTCACCAAAACCAGAGGCGAAAAAGCCCTATACGGTTGAATCTAAGGCACCGTTAGGTGTAGCTGAGGTGCAAAAACCCTCATATGGGAAGGTTGTCGCGGGTATCAAGGTGGGAATCTTGCACCTTGACTATCCGACTACATCATTAACGATGAAACAGCAGAGCATATACTTTGTACCTGCCCCGCTGGGGACCAAATCAGGTTTTTAGAGTTCCACAGAGCCGTGCTCTCACCATCTGAACTGAAAGACCACTCACCATACAAACTAATCGGCTTCGTTAAGAAGCTGGGTTTATTTGGTCGAGTGTGAATAGGTGTGAGCCACAATAAACCCTTGCGGGTTGCGGTGGAGGGTCGAATAGACCCACTTACCTTGGACCTAACCTAACTCAACCTAACCCCATGTCATATGAAAAAATAGGGGGGGGGGGGTAGTTGCTGACCGCAGGGCGGGTGAAGTATCCGGCATGATTTCCATGTCAGAGTTAGTCCACCAAATAAAAATTGACGTTTTCTTTAAGATTTTCGATTACACGTCCGTTTCTGACTTACAGGGGTGGTCAAGATTTTGTTGGAACGCCCTGTATAATTGCCTTGCAGTGGAGTAAAAGCTGTAGGGAAAGACAGTGGATGAATCTCGTCGACGGTCTTAGTCGAAGCTGGGCTTTAGAACCGACGGCTTCGAAAGCTTTATTTATGCCTGGAAGGGTAAAAACATTCGTTCTGAAAATACCTAATGAATGAGAAAATCGTATTGCTGAGCTACATGATCAACGGCATCCTGGCAGACATCTTAGTGGAGAAATTGTTCGTGAACTGACGAATTGCAATAGATAACATAAGTCTGCATTAAAAAAAGCTGCCTGGATGTTTTCAACTCACTCCTATGTATTCAGGTATTCTGAAAACTGAAAAAATACTCGAAAAATTCCAAAACGTCAGGTTATTTTGCAAAACGCAAAATTGTATTATGAAAAAAGGGTTTTTTGGGCTAACTTGAAGTCATAAATAAATAGGTATAATTTTATTTTCATTAATGTATACAGGCCATAACTATCATTACTTTCTAAATGAAAAACGCCCTGTGCCCTACTTCGCCTAAGAGGACGAGTTGGTTTATTTTACCAATACTGAAGGTTTGATGGATACATTTAATACTTCATATGACCCAGCACAGTGGCGTATTTTCATAGATGCTTCAAAAAGAAGCCTTGAAGCAGTTCTGCTTCACAATGGCAGTTTATATGCCTCCATTCCTGTCGGTCATTCAGTACACCTCAAGGAAACCTACGAGAACCTGGAATTGATTTTCTGCAAATTGAAATGTAAAGACCACGGTTGGCAAGTGTGCGGTGATCTGAAAATCTTAGGCATGTTGCTCGGACAACAATCTGGGTTTACCAAGTTCCTTTGTTTTTTGCGTCTGTCGGATAGTAGAGACCGAGCAAATCACTGGATCAAAAAGTGTTTGTTGGGGAGCTTAACGTTGGAGCTTAACGTTGGCGAAAAGAATGCCCTACATGAAACTGTGGTACCTACTCATAAAGTTTTTCTACCAACGCTTCACATAAAGCTGGGATTGATGAAACAATTTGTAAATTCATTTCCGAGAGATATAAATTGTTTCAAATACTCAATATAAAGTGACCTTAACTACAAATCGTCAAAGGAATGTTAAAAGTATCTCAAGCCTTTGCCCAAGATATTGAGGAGATGGAAGGAGGATACCAGGTAAGATAGAGCATTTCATTGATGACAGACGACTGTTGGACGCTTCATAGAGAACTTCCAGATGCTTCCTACAAACGAAAATATACCAAAAAGACTTTCACTGGGAAAATAAATGTGTTAAGTGCTTATCACTGAATGTGATAAGCATAAGTTTTGTCACGCAATCGTAAACATAAAAAAATAGTATTTATCTTAAGATAATAACTTGTTTAACATAGATACCTACATCGTCAAAAAACGTGACGTCAAAAACATAGGGATTACGCAAAAAAATAATGAATCAGCTCTCAATTTTTTGCAGACTTGTGTAATTTGCTTGGTATAAGAAAATTGACCTTTGCAATGGGTGTACAAGTGTCCTCAAACCTGAAAAGTATAAATTGCATTTGTAAAATATTCGATTAGTGCAAGAACTTAATGAAAACTTTTATCGTCGCATGTAACTGGTCCAAATTATGAATGAACTAGCGATGAAATGATAAGTTTCCTATTTAATGTGTTTATTCGGACGAGTTTTTTTAAACAATAAAATCGCCACTGTTGTTACTGCACCGATAGCAATCACAAGCTAATTTAAGCGGTACAAACTTAGTCAAATTTCGGAAAATAAATTATCTCTCTCTATTCCGAAATCTACTTTGACAAAGGACTCTCTGATTTATGAAAGCAAAAAAATATATAATCACTTACCCTCCGAAATCAGAAATAAAAAATGTATTAAAAATTCAGAAAAATAATGAAAGAAGCTCTACTCAAAGAAACATTCTATTATCTCGAGTAATTTTACAGTGAAACTCAGCTAAGATTTTATTTTAGATATGATTTCATTCTCTGTATGTTTTATATTTCATTTGCTTTTTCAGTTAATTTTTTTGTGATTGTTTATATAACCACCCATTTTATCTATATTTGACATTTCTTTATTTTTTAACTGATTAGGATAGGATTGTTCTTTTTTGTATATATTTTGTATATTTAAAAAAGCTCTCTTTAACATTCAACATAAAATGCTTTGCCAATAAGAAGTTGATTTCTTAGACAACAAAGTATATTACTCTGTCTCTCAAAATCCTCAAAAGTTGAACGTGATGGTTGGTATTTTTGGAAATTTCCTTTAGGGTTATTTTTGTACCTGGATTTGTTTCAAAAAACCTTCGACCCAGCTATTATTATTATTATCATAGCGAATGATCCTCCACATTACTCATATAATGTGCATAATTATTCAAATGACAGGTTTCAAAGCCAACGGAAAAAATGAGGGGGCAATTGAGTGGCGTGCTTGATCACCCAATTTTTTGTGAAGCACATACAAATCGAAGTTCATTCCACTCCACCTGACTCATTGGAGGACCTGCAAAGACAAAACATCAATGCAGATCGCAAAGTGACATCGAGAGTGTTTCACTGACACCTGTTGAATATAATATAGTTCCCTTCGTGGTATTAGCCAGAGGAGTAGTTGTTTTCTGATAGATGTCAGTCCATTAACCTACAGTGTAGGGAGTTGAGACTGGCCTGAACAAATTGTTCTATTAGATGATTTGATTTATAGCCAGTCTTCAAGTATGCCCACTGACTATATGTGAACATATAATTACGATATGAAATTCACGATATAATATGTGAAATATGAATGTACACAGTTTATTCGTTGTAAAAACAACTATTTGTATAGTAAAAATGAATTGAAACATTTCAACACGTAAACGCGTAAATTGTCATATGATAGTATAACGGTCAACAATTAGTTTCAATATCTAAGAAACTGCCGATGACCCACATTTTATTCTCTTTAATAAATATTAAATATTTATTAATAAATATTCTGTATAATAAATTTCGCTGATCAAACGTAAACGTTAGATGTTTTGTCTTCTTCTTATTGATTGTAGAAAAAAAGGATGCTATACGTGTTTTATCGCGTATTTTATTGATAACGGATATGAATTATTTCTTTGTCCTAACTGTAGTTATCTCAAACTTAAAAAGATAATTTGTCAATGATCATTCCTTACGGATGTTTTGGAGCGTATCCCCTGGAAGAACCCGTATATAATATTCCATATTGAATTATTTTCAAATCTTATACAATGTATTTAAGATGAGAAGGGTCAACATGAGAAAAATCAGAAACCGTAAGAGTTGCAAAGTCGGTTGAATTAGAAAAAAGTTGTTCATTTTAGAGCTTATTCAAATAACGTTTAAAATTAAGAAAATTCTGATCAGTTCCGGAGATAAGGAACCAAAATTCGACAAATTTCTTTCAATTTTATTGCTGGCGTAATTTAGGAAGATTTTGAGAAACAAAGGTGTTCAAACTGGCATTTACAGCTTTTCACCAATCAAGACGTGGGTGCTTTGTTCACTCACTCAAATTGGCCGCTGTGTTGGTCGGTGGTTCAAGCCCCAGGCTGAACGATCGATTTTCACTTGCTATGGTCCAACTCGTGTTAGAAATCACACGTTGAAAGGTAAGATCTCGTTAGTCCTTAGCTCGCACAAGTTTCCACTTGAGGGTTGTCGTTCGTAGAGGTGCGACAGCTGGTTAACGAAAAAACAGATTTTAAACAATAAATGCTGATTAAATGAAATGTCTGAAAACACACCAAATTCTATATCTCCCTCCGAAATTACATTTGATCTATTTCTAAAAGGTTTTTTGAGGTTATTTATGTATTCGAGAACACTTTATTGTGAGATTTTTATTAAACAGTTTTACAAAATCTATTTTTCAGTTTTTTTTCGACTGTTGCATTATTTTTCAAATTTCTTTGACAAATGTTACAGGAAATTTGAAAATTCCACTGAATATTTCAAATTTTCTTCAACATAATGTGATATTTCAATTGTTAAAGATTTCAAATTTAGTTCGAGAACTGTGAAATTATGAATATTTCAAATAATTCTTTGATTGTAAAAAGTCGATAGTCCCAGAAAAGTCAATATAAACTCTGATTTCTTCACGAAAAATAACTATCGTTCAAAACATTTTAGTTTTCATGATAATTTTACTCAGATATTTATGTGAAATGTATTACGCATATTCTATACTATACTGTAAAATTGGCTCTAAAATATTTAAAGTGAATGGTTTTAAGAAAGAAAGTGATACATCACTGATTTTTCTTGTAGAAAAAATATTTTCCGAATTCTCATTCTGTTTTAAGCAAACCTGATCTCTCGATTGTTTTGACTTATGTACGGTTTTCGCATAAAAAAATAAAATTTACTTATTTGCACATAAATATGAAATTGGTTATTACATTAGGATTGGAAACGTATCTATTAGGTTAGTAGCAGATTTTATTATATAAACATAAACAGTTTGACATTTTGTCACGTATTTGAATCATTGTGTTATCAAAAGTCATGGTCCGTTAGAATTCTGAGTTTGCAGATATGCGTATTACACGTATGGGCTTGTTATTGTTGACGCACTAGAAGACGAGTTTGTATGAAGAACCTCTGGCCTGTAATGAATCTGTTGAAAACATTTTTCCCTCCTCACAACAAAAAAGCTGTCTCTCGATGCGCGTTTCGCTTTCCAAGTTAGCATCATCAGAAAATGAGTATATAAAATCATCAACCAAATTAGCATCATCAGACAGCATTTTTGTTCTGGTTTTTCAAATAGAAATATTCATCTTGGACGAACATTTTCAAACAAGGAAAGTTATGAAGCAGACAATCATCTAAAATAAGTACCGTACCGTAAGAATACTAGAAATTGAGGTAACGATTTTAAATTTACTTGAGGTAGATCGTTGAATGATCTCACACTTTGCAAAAACAAATGAGCGAACTTTAATGTACGATTATTCTATCAACACAACTACAATCAACCGCGTACATGAGATAAAAGATCTTGGTATAACATTCCACAGTAAATTAACATTTACAACACATATAAGGAATATGACTGCTGATCCAAATAGGATGCTTGGATTCATCTACAGAAATGGCAAAAACTTCAAAAGTATTGCCACCTTAAAATTGCTATATTTTGCGTATGCCAGATCTAAGTTAGAGTATGGCTCTTTGTTATGGAATCCAGTTTACGACTACCAAAAAACATCAATTGAGAGCGTGTAAAGGAAATTTCTAAAATACTTATGTCTAAAAGTTGATGGTAATACCCCACGAGAGGTATCGATCATAGCAGTTTGTTGACAAGATTTGATATGACATCTTTGGAAAATAGGAGAGTTATCCTTGTTATAAAATTCCTGCATAAATTACTAAACAACAATATTGACAGTACGGTTCTTTTACCCGAGATCAATTTCTTAGTACCAAGAAGTGAAGGTCAACACAATCTGAAATTATATTGCGAAGCATCACGCACAAATGTTATGCTACGATCACCACTGAATTTTATGTGCAGTAGCTTCAATAAAATCTGTGAACACTGCAATATTCATTTCGACTCTCTGAACGCCTTGGTATCATGTATACACAATCACTTTTGATAATACTATAAATAACATTTGTGTCAGTACTGCTAGATTGCATGATTTGTAACTTTTTATGTTATATACTCAATTTTTCATTCCTCTTTTGAAATTCTACTCATACGAATATTTTATATATACTTTGTTTTAGCATTTACTTTTATACATTTCTATATTCCATTATTTTAAATATTTATTCCATATATACTCTGTAATAATAGTATTTCCTGTAACTCAGTACTCCTGTTGGAAATAAATCGCTGTTTTTTTTTTCATTAGTTCGGACTTCCATTGTCTAATATGATCCAAATTGATTTGAAATCACTGAAAAAATCTGATAAAAATAAAAAAGGTTGTCTGAAAAATAGTAATTATATCAAGCAAAAAAACTGAAATTACATTGAAATAAAATACAAGCAACAACGAATAAATCAAAAAAATAGAACTATCAATACGAGATGAAAATTAAAAAATTATTAACAAAAAATGAAAATTAAAAGATTCCTAATCAAGTTACTTCACGACGTTTCGATTATTAGTATCCACAATCGTCTTCGGGTGATAACTGATAACCCAGTTATCACCGATCTTCCGACAAACGTTCCATTTGCAGTTTTGGCGTCAACAGGAGATGATAATAACTGATGATTATTTTCACACACTCTAGTTATCGGGTCTAACGTTTGGAGCTAGTTGAAACAAGTTGAAACTCTTTTGATTTATAACTTTATTTCGTTTGTAGGGTGCTCAAAATCAATATATATGAGACATTTGAGAAAACATTATTGAGGGGTCTTTATTAACGTAATAGAACTTAAAACAATGACTTTCAGAATATTTGTTTGTACGGGATAATCTCAAAAACGGTTTATTCGATTTTCGAGAGTAGTTTTCACTATGTAACATTTGTTGGAAACAAATATTATGAAAATACCGTTCGTTTTATTTTACTGAAACCTTGGTTAACTATATTTATAGTTTGTGAAACGACTTTAGTATAAATCCCAGATAGGTAAATGGGGATATTTTGCTGGAAGAACATCTGGGAAAACACAAAAACTGAAGCCTTCGCGAACGAAATTGCGGGCAACAGCTTTCTAAATATACCTTTTGAAAACATCTTATGTAATTTATAGAGAAATATGTTTCCTTTCATGATCAAGATAGCTTTTGCTAGAAAACTCAACAAACACAGCTTTGCGGTCTTTTTTCGAAAAAAACCCAAACAATGGTGAGCGGCGTATGTCCTTTTGTGATTTTTTGTGACATGAGCAGGACATTTGACTACGTCAAGCATCTTATTCTTCTAACTGAGTTATCTGCTCTTGGAATCCAAGAAGTAACATCAGAATGGGGTACACCATTTGTTTATAATCTTCAGTATAACATTGAAAGTCTCTTCATACATATATAATTCAAAAAAGTCTGAACAATTTGATATGGGGGTTCCGTTAAGATCCGTGTTGGGACCGACATTGTTTCTGCTGTATACTAAGTGATTTTGTTGAAACTGCAGTGCAACCTTTATAAAGTATGCCGATGATACGAGTACATCAATAATCATCATTAGGAAAACCGATGAGAAAATTATGAGTTATGTGATAAAATGTCTGCATGACGTAATAGAAACTCTTTGTATTATAGCAGTTTCAAAACCATATGATAATCGCCGTAAAATGCAAAAAATTGAACTTTATTGTACTGGAGTCTATTTTTTTCAAGGACAAAACACAAGCACTACAGGAAAATTCTTCAGGCGCTATTAGAGCGGTGCCTGTGTGCAATTAATGAATCGCTGGAGATTAAATCCCTTTGGAAAAACGTTCGCAGAAAGTTTATTCGACATAAACGTCGTTCTCCAAACGAAAGAGTTCTCAAACAGTGAAATTCGATATGCACTGAGTTGAACCTCAAAACGATGAGCTCACACAGTCCGTCGCATATTTCTGATATGTACCGCTCTTGGTGGGATCAAATGAGTCAATTGGGTCGGTCGGTAGCCAGGTGGTTCGACGTGTGTGCTTTGTTCACTCAGACAATCGGCCGATGTGTGAGTCGATGGTTCAAGCCGTAGGCAGAACGCTCGATTTTCACTCGCTATCGTCCAACCCGTGTTAGGAATCACACGTTGAAAGTTTTCGACTTCTGAAGGTTGTCGTTCGTAGGAGTACGATAGCTGGTTAACGGAAAAAACATATTTTAAACATATTTTTTAATCCGATATAATCCAACGCCCTTCGTGGTATTTGCCAGGGGAGTAGTTGTTTTCTGATAGGCGTCAGTCCATTAAACCTACTGTGTAGGTATATAGAGACTGGCTTGAACGTTTGAAGTTTCATTCGCTTTAGATTTGTTTACTGCCAGTCTTCAGGCATAGCCCACTGACTAATAAGAAAGTTTTTCTTCGTTATTCAGAGGAATCGGGCAAATTTCGGATATGCAGTTGGTTAGTACCTCGTCCACTAGATGGAGTGATATTTTGTTGTTCGTTCCAACTTAGGAAGAGGAATGAAATACTCTGAAAGAATTCCGATTTTCAATTATGGAATATCATTGACTTTAGGTCGATGATGGCCACTATCTTGCACTGATGAGTGACTAATGAGCCCGAAACCGGTCTGCAAGTGTGCCCGTTCCAAAATTGAAGGTCGACTCTTTCAGTTGTATTGCCAATTGCATATGCAGAAAATTTTCTGTGAAAATTCCTGCACTGACTCCTGTCGGATATAATCCAACGGCCTTCGTGGTATTAGCCAGGGGAGTAGTTGTTCTCTGATAGGCGTCAGTCCATTCAACCTACTGTGTAGGTATATTCGAGACTGGCTTGAACGTTCAAAGTTCATTTCTTTAGATTTGTTCACTGCCAGTTTTCAAGCATAGCCCACTGACTAATAAGAATTATTTTTTTTTAACTTGGACAATTCCCGTGGAAGCATCTATAGAAGAGAAACAAATCTCCAACCTTTCTTCGATGTTCCAGACTATCAAGGTTGCTAGTGATGTTCACGTCCCCAATCAGGTGGATGGCTCTTTTCTGGATGGAACCCAGCAGCTTCAGGGTATGTTTGGGGGCGGAGCTCCATACATGAGAACAATACATTAAAAAAGGTCTGATTTGAGCTCTATAAAGCATCAAAAGTTGCTGAGGTGTATACAGTTTTATTGTTCAGAACAGTGTTCCAAGCTTTTGAGAAGCAGCCTTTGCAATTCGAGCGACATGATTGTGCCAAGACATATTGGTGTCTATTTCAATGCCCAACAAACTTCCTCATTAAGATATACAACCTCTTGCTGCCGCTGAAGATGTGCATCCGCAGCCGATATCATGGAATCCAAATGTAATGACAAGATGGATGTGCTGTCGTCAACAAAGCAATATATTGGATTCTTGGTTTTTTCCAATAAGTCGTTGATATATTTTACTGGAGAATGACGAACAAAATTTTCGGGAGTGTTTATTCATGAAGATATCAGATGAAAAAACTACTGCAGTTTCATAGTCAGAAAATTCCCATTTCATTATTTATTTAGAACCTCAAGAACTGTACGGTCTCGAATATATGTTAATGGTGTACAGCAGTTCAAGCACCTTATATCTTGTCGCTCAAAAAAAAGGTTCTCATCATTATAGCTATTATAGAAACTCATGCAGACATATTTTTGAAATGAACAAAATTTTAACTTCCTGTAGTCAGTTCATTTTCGAAATATATATACACATCAAGTATAATGACATAAAACAATATCCGGACTGATAGACTGTGATTAAATGGAACCTGAAGTACCAAACGTTTCGTATGCTACTGCGACAGACCTCTTCAGTGGTATGTGCATTGACTTCGAAATATAATTTTTGTCCTCGCAGTCAACGCACATACCACTTATGTCTGCCGCAGTAGTAAACGAAACGTTTTGTACTTCAGGTTCCATTCGAGAACGGCCTACACAGTCCGGATTTTGTTTTCTTCAATCATCTTTCACAGCAGTGAAAGCCTACTTTTTTATATCGTGTTAGGTATACCCTGATTTTGAATTCATTCCTACATAGTTTCAATTCAAGATAAACTGATAACTTTTACTTTCTCTTTTCGAGTTCGACATTCTTGTCTTCTTGGAACCAGAATTTACAACAAATTACCTATTGAAAGGGAGTTAAATTTGACATTATAAGATTTGCGTGTGATTTATAATTATTTTCAATCCATCATTTCATTCAAAACGATAAAATGATTTCCCCATTATTTCCGATATGAGTAATAATGAAACAACTGGTCTACATGCTGTAACTGAATAGTAAAACATTTGAGGGGGTGATTCCTCATCGAAAAAAAGATAGGATCTTTCATATGAAGAAACTTCATTGGAGCATCCCTTGTTAAGATACAGCCCCTTAAAGGAGGTATATAAAATTTGTATAACAATTTTTTTCACAAGCACTGAAAAAGTTACAGTATTGAAATTGACCTGACGTTTTGTACTACCAAAAATACACTTAGCCAGTAATTTATTTAGTTTACCCCATGGTTTTAAGGGGTGGAAAACGCAACCCCTAAAATTTATTTCCAATGTAACTTTTTGTCTTATCATTTGTTTACCATTTAAACATTTATTTCCGATAGCCTGTTTCATTCTAAACAAAAAATGTCTCTTGGGTTTTTTGCCCAAAATAAACGCAGCAAAAAATTATTTTCGATGAGGAATCACCTCATTAAATGTTTTACACTTATTTAGTTACACCCTGTATAGTTATTTAGAGGATGTTATCATAGGAGGATGCCATATATGGGATCAACAGAAACCCTGTATATTGAAGACACGATGAATAAAAGCCTAACTTTGATATCCACCGTCTAATTAATAGGAATTTTTTTTCTCTCTGCAAATTTCACTGCTACCAAGTAACTTAATAATTTATGGTTTGATCTGCTCACAAAATTCATTGTTATCAATTGATAGTTTAAAAATTTAGTAATACTGGAAATATTTGTTCACATTAAATTATTTTTGATGATTATGAAGATTAACAGGTTATTTAGTTCATTAACCAAGTTCTCAATGCGATTACTCTATTTCTGCAATTTAATTGCATTTTTTCAAGTGTATGGATAACTGTTTGGAGAACAAAATAGTTGTTCTGTCCTTGTAAAAAGTGTCAACCGCAACAAAATCAATTAAAGTAGTTAATACGATATCACTAACGAGGTCTATGGGTAATCTATCATGAGTTTCGAATAATATCAGTGTTTAATTAGGCGATTGGTCACTCCCCAATCGAGAAATCATTGACCTAATTACTATGTCATTACGATAGACTGAGTTAGCTGTCCTGTATATAAATAGACATTGAATCAGGCAACAGAATAGTCAATCATTTCTCGATGATGACAACTAGGTTCTCGAAACGTCAAAACTAGTTTTGTCTCAGTTCTGGTATAATTTCGTTAGACTAGTTCCCATAATTGAGAATCGGTGTTAAGCAAAAATTTCAATAAAATGCAATATTCGTGGAGCTTCATAACTTTCAAATCTAACAATTTCCGAAAATATCTGAAAATATTTTAAAATCGAAACTATGAAAAACAAACTGAGTGGTAAAAACCGAACGAGTTTCTGTAATAATTGGAATTGCCTATAATGCCACAACGCCAGATAAGATTCCGATATAGTAAACACTATTAAATCTAGTAGGCATGCAGCAAAAAGCCAGAACACGAGCAACATGTAAATATTACCGTAACAAGTATCCTGAGCGATTCGACGTAGGTTTTTTCGTTGTCGTAGAGCTCCACCACCACGTGAGTCCTCGTGTCCTGAAACACAAAAACACAACAGGTAATCATCTCGGTGTTTTGATAGCAACAACGCGCGTCGTACCGAATGTGACGCATCAGAAGATGAGGACGAGGAGGAGGTTAGGGTTATTGTTTGGACATCGTCGTCTTGGTCGAGACCCGTCGAACACCTGTCTAACTTTAGACGCAATTCACTGCGGGGGTCGACACAATTTTTACTCATTTCGATTAACATTTCATTGTGAACAACATGCCACACCTTAACTTCAGTATTTGGAGAATAGAACTGAAAATTCATAAGGTGGCCCTCGCGCCGACGCTGCTACTACGTCGACGCCTCGCGTCCGTGTACTCCAGGGAAATTAGTCGGAAAATGCGGAAAACGTGAACTCTGTGTGTAGGGGTTGTTGGCTAATTGAAAAAATGTACCTCATAGAGTGCGATCCCTTTAGATTGCTTCCCTGTATAATTTTACCTAATGATATAAGGAACACTAACACCAAGTCAATTAGTATAACATAAAGAAAGGCCTGTCAGCTGTTATTCTTGTGCTTCCCGTGAGCGAAAATAATGTATTTTCCCTATTCATCAATTTGCCATGTCTATGATTATTGCACTAAAAACATTACTGTCAGAAATTCACAATTGAACAACTCACAACACAGCTAATCCCAAAATAATGAGCATAACCTATCATGTGTAATTGATGACTAGTTTATTTTGTTGTAATTCATGACCACTTCAATGAAATGAATGAAAACACTTTTGTCTAATTACCACTAGTTGAGATCAAACCCGAAACCGGTCGTATAAATAAAATCTACCAGTGGTATTTAGACAAAAGTGTTTTTATTCATTTCATTTATGTGAGCATAACCTATGTTTCGCATTCAGATGAACGGATCAGCTTTTTATTGTTTGAAGATATCATTTTGCCAGGTAGCATTGATACCCTTGGCATAAAATATATCTGGAAAACACTCTTTCCACACCGGAACATAAACACTGTATCTCGATGGGCGTTCCTCAACCAAGTTAGCATCTTCAGGAGATGATTAAAACTGAATTTTACATATAAGTTAGGCCTTTTCATATTATATTATCACCTGAAGGTAATGAGGTTCATCAAAAAAATTCCTAGTGTTTTAATGGTTTAAAATGATATCCTAATTAATTCCAAATGTATAAGTTACTGACTGCCTGTTATGTACCTTACACCTGGTTTCTATTTCTGATCATACCATAAGACAGTCAACAAAATGCTATTTGGAATGGACCTTTACAGCTATTCATAGATCTAACTTTACATTTTTCGATTTCTAAACTTTAAAAGACTTCTAAAAGCCTCTCATGTATTGGTCCCAAAAATTTCAAACTTTTCTCGCTTTCTTGTGGCCATTCTCTCAAGCAAGTTGAATGCCAGTAGACTTCTCTGGCTTTCTAAACCGATTATATGAAACATGTTTCTCGAAACGTCTTATAATAGTTCGCTATGAGCAACATACTTTTTGTCATACAGCTTATTTCGTGAATACTAGACATTTCATTTTCCCAACAAGTGTTGGGCAATCCGAAATACAGGGAACGCAAAAGCAATAATCTGGAATTTATGAAATGATCTGTGTGAGGATAGCGATTGCATGTTGGTCAAAATAAGCGTTTCGGTTTTTTAGACCAGAGGAGTCTAGTGTCGCTCAACATGACTTATAGAACGCTACAGAATGAGTGAAATATGTTTATACAAATAATTAGAAATAGAAGCCATGTGAAAATTAGGTACATAACAGGTAATAAGTAAAATGAGTGTTTTGTTGTCGAAGATCTGTTTGTTGGATTTTATCAGGCTAATAATTTGTCTTTCAAATTTTGTGGTTGGATCGTGATTCATCGTACTAAAATCGTAGCCGATGAACTGAAAAACAAAATCACACCACACCACAGCGTCAAAAATTCAATGGAACTCACAGACTCAATCAAAATTATTTCGAATCTGAAGGAAAAATTTATAAACAAACAGATGGACTAG
>NW_019289443.1:372773-446986 GCF_000500325.1 Leptinotarsa decemlineata
TCAGAAAGTAGTTGTTTTATTTTCTAGGGACAAAATTGTACATATATACATTGAGATTGGTAATTTAGTCAATTTATTATTCCAAAATTGAAGAACTAGATGATACATGTGTACACATATATATTTCCTGTTATGATTGGTGGGAATTTCTCATATCAATAAGATCGTGTATTTTCATTCGATCTACGCCCGTGATGTATTTCTTTAGACTTTTTTTGAATATCAAACAAGGAGATTGTCTGAGCTCTGAACTCAAGGTGTTGAAAAGTCTTGGTATAAGACTGGCCCCTTGTAAAATTTGTAATTTATTTAAATGTGTGCTAGCTACACCACCCCAGCCTATTATGCCATACGAGAGCCTAGATTCAACGAGTGCATAATAAGTTGTGATCAATTCAGGCATATCAAACATCTTTGATAATACTCTGAATTTATATATTAATTTTCTGACGGAATTTGTTACGTTGTCGACACCATGGTATTTGATTTGGTCGGTTGCGCTAATTTCAAAAGTAGTTCCGTGATTGTTGAAAAATAACTTTTCATAATTAGGCAAGTTGGAAACATAACAGCTCAGCGGTGAGAAGATTGTGATTAAACCAATCTATCAGGCGGCTGAAATCTTCTTCAACGATATGTTTCAAGTTGTCCCAAGAATTTGCGCTATAAAAGATAGCTGTATCGTCAGCATAGCTGATGATATTTCGACATGTTTGCAAGGTGAGTAAGCTGTTTATATAAATCACGAATAGGATTGGCCCTAGAACTGTTCCTTGTGGAACTCTGCAAAGTACAGTTCTTCCTTATACTTATACATCCTTCCTTATACACTTATACATCCGTTCATAGTCACGAATTGTTTTCTTGAGTCCAAATAAGATTGATATAATTTCAAAGCATTTCCTCGGATGTCAATACTGTCCAAGGCTTCCAACAACTGTGAATGATCGACAGTGTCGAACGCCTTAGCAAGGTCGAGAAACAAACAAAGTGACACGCACTCCTTTATCAAGTGCATCATGCATTTGTCTTGTTAGGAAAGAAATAGCATCCTGAGTCGATTTATCATTTCGGAAGCCAAATTGTTTGGCAGAAAGAGTATCATTTTGCGGTAACGTAATATAGATTAATATAGATGGATATGTATAGATAGGTAAGCAGCACTTAAAATTCTATTTGCATTAAGTTTTTTCTCCAATTCTGGTTGAATATTCATAAGAATATAATGGAAGGTTTAAATACTCATCCTGGTATACTCAAAAATGTTTCTGGGTATAATCTGTATTTCTCGTACTACTTGTGGAATTCTCCATCTACACCCCGATTCTTATTTAAATCATGTACTCCACAATCTCCTACAAATATTAGGTCTTGAACCAAAAAACTATTACTTTCCAAGCAATATCAAGATAAATTCGAAAAAGACATTTTGCTGTCGGACTATTGGTCGCGGCGGCGAACGTGACTGCCCGTGACCTGCAAACGGTGTCGCGCGAATGGTCGCATCGCTTCCCGCTTCGACGTTCGCACCGCCGATCCCCATGGCCAGGCCGTTCCTTTTTTTTGTGGTTACTATTGTATTTAATACTTTTAGAGTGTGTTTCGATCATGTTTTTTATTATATCAGTAAAATATTCAGCTGCTTCCTCTACTCCCTCAATCTCATAAAATTCTATCCAGCTATGCGTCATTATTATTTTTCTCAATTGTTCATAATCAATGAATTTCCTAAAGTACGCATCATCGCATGTTTTTCTGATAAGTTTGTGGTTTATAATATTGATTAATACGGTGGAGGAATGATCTGTGACAGAGTTGTCAATTACAAACGCAGAGCATAAATCAGTGGGTAGCAAAAAAGTCTTTTCTGGTGGCTACATTGATAGTAGAGGTGAAATTGTATTCGCCCATCAGATTCAGATATTAATTTGTGTATTTGCTATCTAGCAATAAATTCATGTTGATATTCCCCACCAATCTAAAACAAAATGAACTTTAAACATTCAAGCCAGTCTCGATATACGTACACATTAGGTTTAATGGACTGACGCCCATCAGAAAACAACTACTCCCCTGGCAAATACCACGAAGGGCGTTGGATTATATCCGACAGGCGTCAGTGCAGGAATCTTCACAGAAAATTTCCTGCATATGCAATTGGCAATACAACTGAAAGAGTCGACCTTNTTTTCAAGAAAATAGGATCTGTTTCACAAACATTGTTTGGCACACTTCATGAAGACGATACTACCTATATCAAGTCGCAAATCAATGCATTAAAGAAAAATTAGAAAATACATTATTGAAGCAACAAACATCATTCAAAATGAACAATACTATTCATTCAATAAACAGAACAAATACTTGAGTAATTTCGATACCCAAATTTAAAAAATTTCAAAATCTGTTAACGATCTGAATGAAAATACTTCAAATTTTGAGATGAAAGACTATCTCATCTTTGAGGTAAGTGAACAACATTTGATTTTAACCAGATTTGAATTGAATCAGAACAATTTAATTGAGATGACATCATTCGCACAAAGAGGAATTGTGTATCTGTTTAAAAAAATTCTTTAGTAATAAGTTCAGTAGAATTCATATATCCAATACAATTCATCCAAAATTCAGAATTATATAAGTGACTTGATATTTTTCAGTTAGCCTCCGGCGTCAAGTCACAAAATCCTTGCAGCGTGTCACTACCTGAGGAGTAGGTAGATTGAGACCGTAGTGTAGTGATGGCTTCTTGAAAATGGCTTCAAAGTCGAAGCCGAAACGTCACTCAAGCTTTATTGTCCAATGTATTCCAATCGGTTCATACATAATAAAGGTATGTATATTTGAAGAATCAAGTCAAACATTTGTTGGAAAAAATACTATGAAACTACCGTCCATTTGATAGGGCTGAAATTTTGTTTAACTATATTTGAAGTATATAAAACAGGAGAACATTTTGGTGTTCTGGAAAAATACAAAAAGTCGCGGGAAACTAGTAGCTAGTAGGTAATATAGAGTAGTTAATTTTTGGCTTCCATCAAAAGATTCAGATTCAATTATCATGGACAGTATTATCAATTTTCATCAAGTAACGGGTCAGTACATAGATAATTTAAAAACTTTAAAGAAATCGCAAAATTCGGACGTTACTTGATGAAGATCCATAGTAATTTCAAAAACTACACCTCAAAATTTGTATCCAAATCACTTGATAAAGCTACTATGCTAGCGAAACATGTTGTGATATATTTTTCAAATAAAGTTTGTGGGGATCAAATCGTGAGGTGTAGTTTTTGAAATCGCAAAAGACTGCTGCAGTGACCTACCTCTCAAATCATTAATATTTCTGAAGTTTTTTCCCAACACCAAACCGTCATTTTAACACCTCGACTCGTGTTTCGATCACAAAGTAATCATCTTCAAGAGGAAGATCAAACTAAACATACTTACAAAATCTTCCTTATTGTTACCATAGATACCTCTTCTATTTACCTGCGTCTTAAGTGTCTTAAATTAAATTCCACAATATTGCCTTATTATTAGTCTTAAATTAATTTCACAATGTGCCCTTACATAATTCAAGACTAGTGAATAAGGCAATATTGTGAAATTAATTTAAGACACTCAAGACGCAAGTACCTAGAAGAGGTATCTATGGTATAAATAAGGATAACATTGTAAGTATGTTTAGTTTGATTTTCTTCTTGAAGATGATCACTTGGTGATCGAAACACGTGTCTAGGTGTTAAAATAACGGTTTGGTGTTGGAAAAAAACTCCAGTAATATTCATTACTACACCAAAGGTTCCAAACAGTGCATCACAAGTCTCAAATCATTGTTTGAAGCTAATTATACTAATAGTGTTTTGAAACTATTTCAACCAACTTTCTAACAATTTCTGCGAGTGATGGAATTAGAGTTATAGTTTCTCTTGATACCCTTGATAATGTTTGAATATAAAAGGGTTGAATCCAAAAGATACTTGATTACTTATATGATCAGACGATTGGCGGTTGAAACTTTTTTTCACAAAATTATTTCGAAATGTTTCTAAAATAAGTCACTACGACCCGTCTGTATGTCGACTTTTCTAATCTATCATCTCACTAGTATCGTTTTTTTGGAGTTATAATCCCAGGGCAAAATTTTAAAACGCTGTTGAGTTGCCGGGAAAAACATTAATCGTATCGGTTCGTGTTTGTTATGCTTGGCAACTGTGATATACGGTATTGATGAAACGGTACGTTAGAAGTATACAAAAATAAGGATTTCGGAGAAAATTAAACAAATAGTTGAACGCTGTCTACTGAACTTCATTCACGCCAATAGTACACAATACGTGACTGATGTTTTTCCGGAAGAAATTCGTAGTTTCCCGGCTTTGGTAAAAATGTGTAGGTTATGATTTGAGGTTGAAAAAACAATAAAGAATCGAGTATTTTGTTAATCAAAACCCATTCCTTTGTCAAGCAAAAGGTATAGAATTCTTATACAATATTTTTCATTTGAACAAAAATGGACTGGATATTACAACTTAACAAATGGGTACATAATTCCAAGTAGATGTTGCTCGTAATTTCGTTACGTTGGTATCCACAATCGTCTTCGGGTGATGACTGGACTTATTTCTCAAGAGATGACTATTTATAAGTTATTTTAATGAAATGAATAAAAACAATTCTGTCTAATTACCACTAGTTATTTTTATTTATACGACCGGTTTCATTATCAAGTATAAAACTAAAATGTGAATTTTGAAAACTCAGTTATATCGGGAGTTTTTAGGTACACCTAAAGCACCTAAACGAACCAGGGTGCCAACTTTAAAATTCAACACTGAAGATTATAAGAGTTGTTAAACTTATAGTGGAGACCTACATAGATCTAGTTGTTCATTAGGGGCATGTATTTCTGGTTTTTAATCGATTTGTTGATTTCCATGTCCTCCAACTGATTAATTTTTCCCTTTATTACATATGTGTAGGCTATTACTCATCTTCTGTTTTGATTCTTGAAGATGTTCATACATTGTAGATTTTTTGTCCAAACAGACATGTTCACAGAGCCTTACGTCAAAATTTTTACCGATTTGGGCTGTATTACTTCAGAGCATTCGCTCTGATTTCTTTATTCTATCTCGTTTGGGCTTTGCATTAAACAGAATGCTCTGCAGTATATATGGGCCAAACCGGTAGAAATTTTGACGTAAGGATCCGTGAACACGTCTGTTTGGACAATAAATAGACAATGTATGAACATCTTCAAGAATCAAAACACAAGATAAATAAATATAACCTCAAAATCCTACACATATGTAATGAAGAGAAAAAATGAATTTGTTGGAAGCCAAGGAACTTAACAAATCAAAATTAAAAACCAGAAATACATGCCCCTAAATGAGCAGCTCGATTTCTGTAGGTCTTCACTATTGAATTTATGAGTTTAACAACCCCTATAACCTTCAGTGTTGAATTTTAAAGTTGGACCACTGGTTCGTTTAACTACCTGACCTTCCATATTACCTAAAAACTCCCGATATAACCGAGTTTTCAAAATTCGCATTTTAGTTTTATACTTGATAATGGCGTTAAACCCGAAACCGGTCGCATAAATGAAATTAACTAATGACAATTAGACAGAAGTGATTTTATTCATTTCATTAAAGTGATCATGAATTACCACAAAATAAAAAAGTAATCAATCACACATATTTATAGGTCAAATCTAAGCCAGTCTCGAATATACCTACACAGTAGGTTTTATGGACTGACGCCTATCAGAAAACAACTACTCCCCTGGTTAATACCATGAAGGGCGTTGGATTATGTAGATATATCCGAGACTGGCTTGAACGTTCAAAGTTCATTTCTTTAGATTTGTTTATTGCCAGTCTTGAAGCATAGCCCACTGACTAATAAGAAAGTTTCTCTTTCTTATTCAGATGAATCGGGCAAATTCGGATATGCAGTTGGTTAGTACCTCGTCCACCAGATGAAGTGACATTTTGTTGTTCGCTCCAACTTAGAAAGACGAATGAAATACTCTGAAAGAATTCCGATTTTCAATTATGGAATATCATTGACTTTAGATCGATGATGCACTATCTTGCACTGATGAGTGGCTAATGAGCCCGAAACCGGTCTGCAAGTGTGCCCGTTCCAAAATTTATGGTCAACTCAACTCAGTTGTATTGCCAATTGCATATGCAGGAAATTTTCTGTGAAGATTCCTGAACTGACGCCTGTCGGATATAATCCAACGCCCTTCGTGGTATTAACCAGGGGAGTAGTTGTTTTCTGATAGGCGCCAGTCCATTCCACCTACTGTGTAGGTATATTAGAGACTGGCTTGAACGTTTACAGTTCATTTCTTTAGTTTTTTTTCTGCCAGTCTTCAAGCATAGCCCACTGACTACTAAGAAAAATATTTCTAGGTCATTTGAATGCTTTCAGCTTCTTCCCTCTCTCCGCTTCACCGGTTTAGCTGGAGATTGCCGTTTGGCGGGAGTTGACCGTTTTCCGCTTTATTATGAGTTTCCATATGTTGCGTATCTCTACGCTAACTTGGCTGAATGCATCGTTGGACAACATATATGCAGCTTCTTTGAATTTTCTCCTGAACCAGTGTTTTTTCTTGTGGATGATCTCAGCTTGGAACCACTTGATGTTATGTTGTTGGGTCCAAACATACTCTGCTATTCCCGATGTGCTGGTTTCTTCTCACTGTTGTGTTTCTTGTGCTCGGCTATGCGGACTTTCAATGGCCTCTAAGTTTCACCGATGTAGGATTTGCCGCACTTACAGGGTATCCGGTAAATGCAATTTTTGGAATCGCAGTCCGCGTTTGGTGGCTTGATTTTCGTGAGGCTGCTACGGCAACAATCCTCTGCTGTAGGGAAGTGCAAGCACTGGTTGTGACAGCTTGTCTTCCTTATGGGGATTCACTGCCACTGGAGTAGCTGAGTAGTTTAGAATTATATTAGTAGGGGAAAACTATCATTCTTATGATTTTCAGTCGGTATGACTGAAATGCACACCATCTTCCGGGCTAAATGGTTTTTACGTAAAAAATTGTTTCTCTCACAAACAAAATTGTCTGTCACAAATAAAAAGGGAACACTCTTGAATTTTAAAGGATATGCTAGAAATTTTGGGACATTTTGAATTCGTCCAGTAACATTGAGTTTTCAATCGAGCTACGGCTTTGAGGATAATTATCTGCGTAATATTTCACTGCGGCTAGTTGTTACTAGTCGGTCACGATCCCACCTTACATAATCTGCAATAAACAGTTTTAATGGTTGGTACATGCGTTGGATGAATGACTAGGTGTCCAGTTTCCAGTGCCACTAGTTACCCTTTTTAAATATGAATTTAGTATCTATTGTATCGTTTTATTGCCATGTTCGATTACATGTTTTTCAAAAGGAAATTATATTTTAACAATTGTTTGTTGTCCTTCTTGTTATGACATAAAAGCAGTAAAGGTTTCGTGAGTAAACTTTACGCTACTTAACAAGTAAACAACAGGGAAGTTAGATTTGCAGGAAGCCTCATGTCATCCCTTCAAAAACTTGGGACTTCTTCCCGAGTGTTCACGATTGTGAACACCTACAAACGAACTTCTCACTGACCGCTATATATGGTGCACAGTTTATCGAGAGTATTCGGTCTTAAGCTTCTGCCATTCAAACTATTATTTTTAAAGTAATAAATTGCAAATACACCAAAGCAGTTTGGTTTATTGCATTCTTTACTTTCTAGGTATTGGAAAATAATTCTTGAATAGAACTGGCGATACTTGATGAAAATCTATATTATACAGTTTATTGTATGTGTTAGGAATCACACGTTAGAAGGTAAGACCTCGTTAGTCCTTAGCTCGCACGAGTTTCGACTTCTGAGGGTTATCGTTCGTAGGGATGTGATAGTTTGTTAACGGAAAAAACATATTTTTAAACAACATATTTTCACTATGGTTATGCTAGGGTTATAGGGTTATGCTTGAGAAAACTATTGTATAGCGACACACGTGTCGCGGTTTTTGTAAAACCCTTCATAGTGAAAATCATACAATAAACTGTATTAATGAGTTTTAAAATAATTTTGTTAAAATTGAAAGGGGTATATTTTTAGGAGAGATACATTTTTGGGAAAGAAACGCTTTGATTTCCACTTCTCCATCTTTATACAAAAAAATTGAAGTAGCTGTGTCTGAAAGTTACTTCTCTGCATAATCTACACATCTTCATATAGAGTTAATTTTTTGAAATTGATTGCTTCCTTCCTTTTTTTGGAAGATAAAGATAGATAAGTAGAATTCCAAATTCCCCAAAAATTAATCACTTCCAACGCAGAACTACATCTAGGCAATTCAAAACATACCTTTCCCTACAAATACTAAATAACATTGTTCATTTCTTGGTTCCATGACTTACTACAGCTCCATTGAAGTCTCTACGTCCTTCATTTTATGCCACTTAATGAATTGCTTGAGAACTGTCAAAATTAGGAAAGAACTGAAGATGATGAAGATATATTTCTGAAATTGGAGAAGAGCCTTAACATATATTCAGTGGGTATACTTGAAAACTGGCTCCATCTGGTAGACAAGATAATAACCAACCGTATATCCAAAATTAGTCCAATTTCTCGTCAGTCCATTAACCTACAGTCTAGGTATGTCGAGACTGTCTTGAACAAATTGTCCTTTTGGTTAATATGATCTACAACCAGTCTTCAAGTATGCCCACTGAATATATGTGAAGCTTATAGGAAGAATTGGGCGAATTTTGGATATGCGATTGGTTAGTACCTTGTTTACCAGATGGAGCGATAACAAATTTGTTGTTTGTCGTTCGCTTCAGCTTGGTTAGAGAAATGATACTCTGAAAGGAATTCGATTTTTGATTATGGAATATCATCAACTTAAGGTTGATATTGGCCACTACCTTGCAATGACGAGAGGCCAAATAGCCCGAAACCGGTCTACAAGTGTCCCCCTTCGTATAATTGAAAATAGCATATGCAGAAAATACTTCTGTGAAGATTCCTGTACTAATACCACGCCCTTCGTGGTATTAGTCAAGGAAATAGTTGTTTTCTGATAGGTGTCAGCCCATTAATCTACGGTGTAGGTAAGTCAAGACTGGCCTGACTGAATTGTTCTTTCAGTTAATTTGATTGGGAAAGAGATAAACAACTCCTGACACTTTGGTACACTATAGTACCTTTCACTGAGAACAGTGACGCTAAAAACCGAGGTACCGGTGGCGTTTTATTTCATCAGTATCCTGAAGGGGAATTGAAACCAATTGATTTTGATTCAAGGGAATTTTTTGACATAGAGATTAGCATTGACAAAAAAGCTTCGAAGCCGTAACACAGTAACGAAATTCCATCAATATGTATATGGTGGAAGTGTTCACATTTTGTTTGGAAATTGGAACTGACTCCGTTTCAGAACACAACTCCAGGAAAAACCTTTTAAGCGCTAAAAGAAGTGTCCGCTATGTTTGGACTTTCAAAATTCTTATTGTTTGATAACGGTCTACGAACAGTATCAGGCACATCAGTGTGATCATCCTAAATCGAACGGCTAAGCGGAACGCACAGATGAACTCGAACGATAAGAACATAACTTATAGAAAACGATTGTATCAATTTCTCTTTTCATACCGGAATATAATTCAGCGGTCTACAGAAAGAACTTCAAGTGAACTATTGTTCTCCAGAAGACCAAGAACTCCAGTGTATGGATAAAATACACCATGATCAACCACACTCAACTTGATTCAGGAAGGTTACAATAATCCGTTGGGTAAGAGGTCCTGGTCTGTATACTCAACTTCATTCCCGTACTAGTGGAAAAACACCATGCTACCCAAAGATACCACCACCTGCTCAGAGTTCTTCGCCGAAGAAGAGTCGATAACAATCTTAGGAACAAAAAACATGGAACGCATAGCAGGGAATGCTCCAGAAGAGAAGATTTATTCTGGAATTCATATCATATAATATCAATTTATGAAAATATGACTCTTAAAACTTCATTTGTGATTATGACTGGTTCAAAAAAGATGTCAAATAGTCCGTCTGTAGTATCAAGATGATGATCAGCAAATATTATTTTATATCTAGGTTGGCATGTTAATATCTAAAAATACCGTCACGTGTGATAGAAAGCAGTCACAAGTTATAGGGTTTCTTCGTTTCATGATTGTTGATTAGGGACAGTTTTGTTTGGTAACATCGCAGTAGACAGGGTCGGACTGGGCCAGAGGGGCCTAGTGGCGGACAGCTCTCCACAGACCCGGTTATGGATATTATCTGGAGCCCGGCTGGCAAGCGTCATCCCGATTATATGGCCAGTTCGACCCTGTCAGCAAATTGGCTTTTTCAGAAACATTTCGAAAACTTGAGCTGCGAAAAATGAAGAAATGGATCGAGTGAGAGGTAAGAATTTATTTCATCGTTTATTCGATTTGTAGGTCGCCCAACATTAATTATTCGATATCAGACCCAAACGTTCGGCAAAAATTGTTTATGTATAAATAATATTCCAGTTCAATGAATTCAAAAATAATAATTAATGAGTTACCGATAATTGCGTTTCACGTAGCTTTGATTAGTTGTCGGAAAGTCGATACCGGGTTTTGCTAGACACCATTACTGCGAAATATTTTAATTGCGATATATTGATTGATCAATCATTCTGCTGTGTTTATTCAACAAACAACGAAATCTCGACTAGCGTCTACTTTTATATTCGTCTACCGCTGAAGCTTGCCAGAGAATCCATTTTCATTTGGATAACTCGGACTTATTTTAAAATCATGACTAATCGTAGCGTCACACAAGGACCATTCCCTGCCAATAGATATTCGAATATTTTTTGTCGGCTGAGAGGCAGTTTTGCATCACTATATGAACAGCGACATAATATATTCAATGCAAAAACTATTAATTCCCCCTACTGAATTCTGAATAAAAAGTGATAGTCCCTTATTAAAAAAAGGAAATTCATTCAGGGGCACTCAACTTTTCATGTTGCAGAAAAGATCGCTTAGAACCGTGGAATATTATAGCGACGTAAAACTCAGTTCCTGACATATGAGATAAATGACCGCGAATGCACCATTGAATGTCTCGAACAAGTTTATGCCGCTCCGGAGGAAAAGTAAGTTAGGTTAGGCTAGGTCAAAAGTGAGTGGGTCTATTCGACCCTCCACCGCTACTCACAAGGGTTTATTGTGGCTCACACCTATTCACACTCGACCAAATAAACCCAGCTTCTTAACTAAGACAATTAGTTCAAATGGTAAATGATCTTTTAGGTCAGATGGTAAGGGTGGAGCTCTGCCAAACTCTGAAAGTCTGTTTAGATCCGCAGTAGGCCAGGCGCAAAGTACGTGCTCTGCTATCTCATCATTTTCCAAACATGGGCGACACACACTGTCTTCCGACAGTCCGAGACTCTGCATACGATTCAAATGACAGTGACATGTGAGAAGGCCTGTTAGACATTGTAGTCCAACGACTGTTTGATATCAAGCTTCGAAGGGTAAATAAATGCCTTGAAGTGAGTCAATCCTGAAAGATTTTGCCAGAAGTCCATAAATCTTCTTGCTATCCAGGTGTTCAATGTTTGTTTGGCAAAGCCTAAAGCGATGCCAATGACAGGCTCTGACCCGATGAAGCATCTTACAGCACCCTCCTTTGCAAGGGAGTCAACAGTCTCATTGCCTTCCAGACTAGTAAGTCATCTTGAAGAAAGGTCTGTTTCTGGATAGTTCCTTCAGCCCCCTTCTCTTCAGCATCTCACTATTGCCATTATACGTTGCATTCTCTCGATCTAGGGGAGAAGATTCTCCACACGACAGACAATCTGTGACACTACCTTATATCAAAGGTGTGACCGACAAAATCGGGAGAATACTAAGACGTAAAAACATTCGGACAACCTACAAACCGCACAAAACGATATCCAGTTGGCTGCCCAGACCGAAAGAGAGAATTTCCCTAGAAAACCAAGGAGTATATAGCATCACATGCGAGGATTCATGTCAGTCTGCAGTCTCAGTCTATATGCTGCTATATTACCCATTTCTGACACTGCTACGGTATCGATGAGACACTAGATGATACCATTTATTCAAATTTGTGAAAAGATCCACATAAATTCCTCATATATTTTTGGATGGTATTTATTCTTCATTCCTCCTTCTTCTTTTTTTCTCGTCGACAAACTGCACGACAAACTGGAAAAACTGACGTTTTCGGACTAATAAATTCAATTTACTTTGCTCCTTGTTGTTTGCGCAGTCAATAATCGTGAAATTCTGCCGTACTATTTCAATTACTTCTGTTCCAGCTTGATGTTTTGCTGTTATTAGGAGGTAAATATTATCAAACCTAGTGCCCAAACTAATGAAGGAATGATGAGAACGTGTTCGAAGGCAATACTGGACAAACAGGAAAGTAAATCATCATACGCCACCTTGTGAAAATATCAACCGGATCAGCCCCATCTTCTGAACAGGGATTATGGAAATAGTGATGACTGGTTGAAAACAAAGCCTTCTTATTATTTGGGATAGCAGTGAGCTACAGTTATAATTTTGGACTGCTATACGAGTATTGTCAATAAAGCTGAGATTAATACCTACAAATGTTAATGATAATAGTCGTTGGTATTTAAAAAATGACTTTCAATACATCATGAAAGTTGTTAAAAACATTTACTGATATATAAATATTTGAAGAAGAAATGAAAATGGCATGAAAAGCTACAAATTTGTTGCGATGATATGACATGTAACAAAACGGATCCAGAAAATGAAACAAAGAAGGTAAACGATGACAAAAAAACATATACAAATAAACAATGAACAAAAAAAATATTTTCAAACCAGCTACTCCACGACGTTTTGATTGTTAGTATCCACAAACGTCTCCGCAAGATAACCGGCATATTCCTGATATTGAAAACTATAAGCCACTTGAGCGTTTTCACTCCCTCTTCTCCCCTCTCATTTACCGATTCCGTATATAACGTAGAAATTTTTTATGCTTAATTAGTGGCTTTCATATATTCAACATGTACGCAGGTTTTTCAAAGTTTCTCTCAAACCATTGTTCCTTCCTGTGGATGATTTCAGCTTCGGACTGCGATGTTATGTTGGTGAATCCAAACATGCTCAGCCATTTCCGATTTTCTAGTTTCTCCTCTCGCCGGGTATTTTTTTCGTGCTCGCCAATACTGACACTCAACGGTCGCTTGGTTTCACCACACTCACACTCAATTGGTTAATGTAATTCTTGTATGAGTTTGACGGAATTTCGAATGTAAAGCAGGTTGAGATGTTGTATTTAGACCCAATTCTTCCTATCCTTTTCGACAGTGCTTGATATATAAGAAAAGGGATAGCAGTGGCTGTCTATTTTCTTGCGGGGTTTTTGTTGTTTTTTTGGTGTATCTATTCAGTTGAAGATCTTTCCTGTTATGAAATAGTTCCTTATCAAGGATTTCCTTTTTGTTACGTGAATCCATAATCAATTTGTGTCTTGACTATTTTTCTTCTGGTAGATTGGTGATGTTCGGATATATAATTCATATACTTTCCCGTGTGAATTGGGTGTCTTCATATAGATTTGACATTTTTTCCTGCAAAAAGGTGTTCAGTTCCATACCTTCAGGACTATAAGACACTTATAACTACAAGATGTCGTCAACGTATAACCAGACTCTTCAATGGCCAGCGATCAAAATCAATCCATATATTGGGTTCAACCACTGGGATCACCACTTTCATCGAATATAACCGACATAAGCATGAAATGGTTTGAAACGTTGGCTATTCAAGAAGCTCACAAGAAGCTAAAGACTACAATAGTTAAAAATTGGTTAGTTTTTTCGTTATTCAGCTGTCGCCCCCTTACAAAATAATCTTTTGAAGCAGAAACTAATGCGAATTAGGGATTCTTACACTTCACGTTAAATACCTTCATTATTATTATCTCTCCTGCACTGATGACTAATGAACTGATCTGACTGATATGAGCTCTTTATGAGGAAATTTGACAAAATGTCTCTCGAATATTGTGCAATGTCCGCTGTTAAATTAGCCAGAGAAGTAGTTTCTTTCCATCAGGCATATTCCGAATCCTGCGTACGGTAGCTGGTATTTCCATTCGAAGATATATTTTTTCTTCAGTTTCATTCTCTGTAGAATTGAAAAAATGTAACTTTTATTATTGAGCCTCGGGCCTAAAACATTTAATTTTGTCTCTGACTATATGGAAGTAACAATCGTAAAAAACAAGTTGACCTTGTCCTTTGTTACCTTAAGAACATTTCCAGCAATCAATCCAAAAAGGCGGTGGAAAGGAAATAACTCATTTGAATATAGTTACACCTCTAATAATTATACTCGATTATGTAGAATGGCAGTCACCCAGCATTTGAAAATCTTGAAACCTATTATTTTTCTTCTAAAAATAATTCTTTTCCATGAAATTCACCCAGTATATTACGCCGTGTTACATAATAACTATTTTATCGCCCACTCGTTTTTTTCAGTGTAAACATTCGAACAGTGAAAACATCATCAAAAAACTACATCATGTGTAGTTTTCATTCATTCATCGTGTTTGATTACAAAACTGAAAGAATCTGCTGACTGGACTTTAAAATAGACATACGAGCTTACTGTAGAACAATTCGTAGCTTTCTTTCTTGATGAATTGAAGGTTTAAATGATATGGACCACTGGGAAAATATATTATAAGCTCCACATATTGATGAAAAACATTGTATAAATCAGTAGTTATAATGATCACTGAACTTCGAAGATATTTGAAAAAAATTATTGGCGGTCTTTACTGGCGCGATAGTAACCAAAACAATGACTTTTGAAATAAATTTCTGGATGTAGTCGTTACTACGTAGTAGGAAATCATTATGAAGAAAAGAGAAGTGAAACTGTCTATGTTTTTTACCACTTTCATTTGCAACTGACGTTACTGCAGTTTCATCTTATAAGGACGAAACTGCAGTAACGTCCTATAAGGATGTATAAGTTTGAGAATGTCCTTATAAGACGAAACTGCAGTAACGTTACTTGAGAATAAGAGTGGTGAAAAAAAAAATTCAATTATCTTTTCTTCACTTTTGAAATGTTTACCTGTCTGTGCGTTTGTGTGCACCAATCTTAAAAACGGCTCGACACTAAATATTTCATAGATTCCTCACGCAACAATGACAAGTCACAACAATTTTTTTCTTCAAACAGATCTGTTGAAAAAAATCTGTTTTTCCGTTAATCAGCTGTCGCCCCCATACGAACGACAACTCTCAGAAGTTGAGAAACTTGTGCGAGCTAAGGACTAACGAGGTCTTACCTTTTAACGTGTGATTCCTAACACGGTTGCAGAATCAACCAGCTTCAACCAGATAAATTCTCTCGAGAAAAATATCTGGTCGAGGCGGGAATCGAACCCACGATCTTCCGATCATGAGTCGGGCGAGATAGATAATTATTTCGATTTCCTGAAATACCAAATACCAAAAACAAGTGAATACAATTCTTAATATTACGAAGTAATTCATTCTAGCTATAATTTCGTAGTGAAAAATAATGGACTAAAAAACTAAAAAAAATTTTCAAATAGAAACAAAAATATTGAAAATGATTCGAAACTAATTTTGGATTGTGATCAAAATCGATAATAAGTCCTATGGCTTGATGTAACTAGTGACTTTTAGTAAGTCTGAAATCAAAATGAATTTATTCACAAAAAATAGTTTCGTTGTGAAAAAGCGTGGGATGCTCCCAACCAAGTATTTATAACAATGGATATGTAGCATTGTTAATAGATTTATTGTGACTTCAGACTTATTTATCGATGCTGAACACAATCTTGAATTAATTTCGAATTATTTTTCAGTTTGTGTTGCTACATTCTGAAAGCTGTATCTGTTCTTTTATGCATGCTTCAAATAACCATCCAATTTGACCTATGCGGAACATCGGACATGATCCACATGACAACTTAGGTATAAACTCCTGATGTAACCAACATCATACCCTTTTCAATACGTGTGCCTTAGATCACCATTGGTATTATAAGCCATCTTGAAATCTTTATTAGGATGATGCTAGGATGACGCATATAAGTACAGAAGCGCAAAAAGGTCATATATTTTTATTATACGTTTCTTGGAAAACACGACTTTGATGGCCCAAATGTCGACTTTTAATCTTGTAATTTCGAATTAAAAGTCGAAATTTCGAGTTTGAAGTCGTACTTTCGAAATCACGAGATTGAAGGCGAAATTTTGTGTATAAGTTAATTTATATTCTCGTCTCTCAGAATGAGGTGAATTTTCTTTATGATTTGGCAGTATAGTTTTTGAGATGACCGTTTGGCGGGAGTTGACCGTTTTTCTTTTGATTAGAGGTTTCCATATGTAACGTATCTCTACTCTAGCTTGGCTAAATGAGTTGTTGGACAACATATACGCGGCTTCTTTGAATTTTCTCCTGAACCAATGTTCCTCTCTGTGCAAGATCTCAGCTTGGGACCACTCGATGTTGTGTTGATGGGTCCAAACATGGTCTGCTATTTCTGATTTGCTGGTTTCTCCTCCCTGTGTGTGCTTCTTGTGCTCGGCAATGCGAACATTCAATGGCCTCTTAGTTTCACCGTTGTATGATTTTCCGCACTCGCAGGGTATCCGGTAAATGCAATTCTTGGAATCGCAGTCCGCTTTTGGTGGCCTGGTTTTCGTGAGGCTGCTACGGATAGTGTTCCTAGATGTGAAGCAGGTCCTGATGTTATACTTGGACCCAATCCTTCGTATCCTTTCCGATAATCCTCTGATGTAGAGGAGTACAAGTACTGGTTGTGTAGGCTTCCCTTCCTTGTGGAGCTCTTGCTGTCTTCTAGCTAAAGCCTGTTCTACCATCACTCTGGAGTAACCATTCCATTGAATGTCGTTTTTGATGATGCCTATTTTCCTTTCGAGACCTTCCTTTGTATTACAGAGGCCGAAGACACGGTCTAGTAGAGTCTTAATGATTCCTCTCTTAGTCGATTGATGGTGGCTGGATTTCTGGTTCAGATACTGTCCTGTGTGAGTGGGTTTTCGATATACAGATGTTTCCCATTTAGTGTCGGTCCTCTTCACATTTTTTCCCTTCGTACATATTAGAGTGTTTTGTTAGAGTCAATCTGTATATTAGCAGATGGATATTATTACTACTGTTCTTTCTTGTGTTGTGGATTCTATGTGTATCTGGAGAATCAGTGTTATATCTTTTATGAATCAGGCAAACAACTTCGAGAATGAAGATGCTGAATAGAGTGAGAATTCGGTATTTAACGAAAAGTTGTTCACAACTATCCCTATGGTTTGCCCCACATAGAAACCGCAAAGATCTCTTTTGCAACACGAAGACCTGATTCAATAGTTGTTTACTACAGAATCCCCAAAATGCAATGCCATACCTTAGATGAGACTCTACTAGGGCAAAGTAAGTCGATCTAGCAATGAATATATCAAGTTCATTGGAGATAATTCTGACAGCAAATGATCCTGAAGCCAATTTTGTACATGAAGATGTGATATGTTCCTTAAATTTTAACTTATTGTCAATATGCAGACCAAGAAATTTAGTGCAAGTCGTTTCTTCTATCTTCCTACCATCTAATAGCAAGTTGTCACAGCTAAATTTGAAGTTTACAATTTTGGTCTTGTCTACGTTGGAAGAGAGTAAATTAGAATCACACCACTGTTTGACTTTTTCTAAATCTAATGATATCATTCGCTTCAAATTGTTAGTATTTTTTCATGCCATAACAATCTGGTATCATCGGCAAAAATTGTGAATGACCCTTCGATATCTACTGTAGCAAGATCGTTGATGTATAATAGGAATAAAATGGGCTCTAGCACAGATCCCTGAGGCACCGCGCAATCTATAGTCGAAATGTCTGAATACACATTATTGACTTTCGTCAGCTGGGATCTACCTTTTAGGTACGATTTGAACCATTCAAGACTTGTCCCTCTTATGCCATAACAGTACATTTTTTTCGTAAGTATATCATGATTGACATAGTCGAAGGCTTTCGAAAAATCGCAGAAAACTGCCGAAATTGCTTTCTTCTCATTCATATTCAAGTATATTTTTTCCAAAAATGAGAAGATTGCATCATTAGTGTTTTTAGAGCTTCGGAAGCCAAATTGACATTGATTCAAAATTTTTCCATTTGATAAAAAATTCAACAATCTTTTTTCAGTAGCTTTTCGATTAATTTCGAGATAGTTGATAACAACGAGATTGGTCTGAAGTTCGAGGGGTTGGTGACCTCTCCACCTTTATAGAGAGGTAGAACAACTGATGTCTTCCATCCTGAGGGAAATACTCCTGTCACAAAAGATTTGTTAATCACCTCATGAAAATCCAAAACGCAATGAAATGAGAAGAATTCAGACATCTCAATCAACTCCCTATAAAAAATTTATCGCCAATCAAGTTAGAGCAATTAAACTTAATTAAACTTATTCATAATAATAGCACATAATGACACGGTCACGTTAGAAACAAAAAAAGATACTTTCACCCAGGTACACTCTATACTTCACTGTGTTTTAACTGGAAAATCTCAAGTGAAAACATTCATAGCCTTCGATCACCAACCTTTAAATAATTGCGATGCTCATTAAAACAAGAATATACCTCAATTTATTACTTGGTGTCGAATATATTTTTGCCGTTATGGTCTAAACTCCGGTCATTACATTTCGCCGCGGAGAATGAGATTAACAGTGTGGAAAGGCACACTTTCAAAATCAAGTGTTTTCGTTCAGTTTTCAATACCAATTTCTACAAAAATGCCGTTTATTTTCAAAAAAATTAAATGCTGTCTGAAAGGTAAGATTACTATTAAGGCCAAGAGTCAACATAATTTTAGTAAATTAAATACTGAAGTAAATACTGGCTGGTAAAATGCAAGACACAAACTTCAACACAGATTATTTTCCTTTATGCGAACTTGATATGCATAAAAATGAAGAAACAATTGAAGGATAGGGAGCATTCACAAAGTTTTTGTTGTCATGTTGTCATGTATTTGCCATTCTTTGATTTATAAGAAAATCGTTTTTTTCCAGGACAAAACACAAGCACTACAGAAAAATCATTGAGGCGATCTGAGAGCGGTGCCTGTGCGAAAGTAGCGATTCTCGTTGGATTTGAATCGCTGGAAATCTATTTGGAAAAACTTTTTCAGGAAGCTTATTCCACATAAACGCAGTTCTCCAAACGATAGAGTTTTCAAACAATGAACAACATAAATTTGTTCAGCTATAATTATAATTTCCTTTCATGAATATTGATTCACTTTGATATTTAAAATATATATTTGAAAGTGTTCAGTAGTTCAGGGTTCTTGTAAATGGAATAACAAGAAATGTCTGAAACCTCTGGCGTACAATAAATCGCAAACACTAGAATTGCAGTTCTATTCAGAAAGTTGCCTTTGAAACCTTTTCAATATTACTGGAGTTTTTTTTTCCAACATCAAACCGTTTTTTAATACTTCGACACGTGTGAGCGATGCTCATGCGACAATTTTCTTCACTTTCTCAACATTTTCATCGGTTGTTGGTGTACTGGAGCGTCCAGAGCGACCGTCGTCATTCACATCTTCTCGACCTTCTGAGAAAAGCTGGGAAAAAAAGTTGGGAAAAATGTACTGAGTCAGAAAAATGTTCAGAAGTAGTTCACTTGTAAACATTTTTCTGACTCAGTACATTTTTCCCAGTACAACCATCGTATGTCACTGTCAACATTTCAATTGTTTGTGAGCACTTAATTCCATGTTTGATGCAAATTCTTCGATTCTTTTTTTTTCGATAGCAGAAAATCGCCGAACAGGCAAAACACTTGAAACCTTTATGCCTCTCGCCAACAAACTGAACATGCTGAACAGCTGAAACTGTGAACATATATTCGAGATGAGTGTACCAACATGAAAAATCGCTTATCGACTGTACGAAGCCCGCGAATTTTGAACATTCATATTATTTTTTGAACAGACCTTAAATATAGGTCAGACAGAGCGAGCCATCAAAACTCGTTTTAAAGAACAATTAGCACATAGAAAGATCTACTGTCGCTCTACACGCTTTTGAGAAAGGTCATGGAATAAATAGTTGATGACACTAGATTTGTTCATGTTTTTGAAAGTTTAGAAATAGCATGGTGTGGCATGAGAACTATGAACAGTGACAAAGGCCTATTCCAAATTGTATTCTTTTTTACGAATCACTCTGGTAAAATTCGCGAGAAGTTTCAAGAGAAACTTTTCGCAATCAAATGCAATTTGCCCGATTCCTATGGCAAAAAGTTTTATCTAGAAATTCCAGAGCTCTTGGAAAAAATTAGCAAATCATTTGTTTTTCTATCTAATTTTAGAAATATGAAACCATGAGTGAAGAGCGGGTCATTCTTGAAGTCATTGATCCTGTGTTAAGTAAACATGAATGTATTCAGTTTGTTTAATGTAGTAACCCGTTTCTAGGACAGGTGGCAACTTCCGATGAACGTGCCGTAAAATTATAAGTATTTTTGAATCATTATGTTCGAATTTTTCGTAACTGATCATGAACAAAAGAAAGCGTATGGCTGACTATTTGCAAAAATGTGTCTTCGGGAAATCCTGACATCAAGTTCAAGTGGATAGACCATCTGAGTGATTCCGAGATTCGGTAGTCTTTGAAATAATATTTGAGAATATGAAATATTTGCACATACAATGAATTCTTCGAAAACTTATGCTGTATTTTTCAATGAATTTCATTTGGTGCGAATTACAACAAGAGTTGAACTTGAAAATTGAATTGTTATTTCGAAATACCTCAAAGAAAAAATCAAAAGGTTTGTTGCCAGCAGAAAAATATTTCAATATCGAAATTGAACACGAATTCAATTTAATTACGGGATAAAATTATCAAGAACATAAACCTTTTTTTATCATATTATGAATGATTAATAATCAAAGTAGTGGTTTGCGGAAAATATGAATGATGCCCTTCCTCATTTCAGAGACAGAGGGGCTCATTCTCCTCACCTTGAGNTTCCCCTCGCTGTGTGTGTTTCTTGTGCTCGGCAATGCAAACATTCAATGGCCTCTTAGTTTCACCGATATAGGATTTCCCGCACTCACAGGGTATCCGTTAAATGCAATTCTTGGCATCGCAGTTTTTCGTGAGGCTATTACGGATAGTGTTTCCGAATCTGAAGCAGGTTCTGATGTTGAACTTGGATCCAATTCTTCGCATCTTTTCCGATAATCCTCTGATGTAGGGAAGTGCAAGAACTGGTTGTGACGGCTGATCTTCCTTTCGGGGATCCTGCTGTCTTTTAACGAGTCTGTTCCACCATCGCTTTGGAGTAGCCATTTGCATTTACCGGATACCCTGTGGGTGCAGAAAATCCTATATCGGTGAAACTAAGAGGCCATTGAATGTTCGCATTGCCAAGCACAAGAAACACACACAGCGAGGGGAAACCAGCAAATCAGGAATAGCAGAGCATGTTCGGATCCTTCAACATAACATCGAATGGTCCCAAGCTGAGATCATACACAAAAGGGTACATTGGTTTATGAGGAAATTCAAAGAAGCCGCATACATGTTATCCAACAATGTATTCAGCCAAGCTAGCGTACAGATACACAACATATTGAAACCCATAATCGCGAAAAATGACCAAATTCCGCCAAACAATCATTTCCCACTAAACCAGTGAAGCGGAAAAAGAAAAGCGGAGATAAGTGAAAAAACTCAAATGACCTATAAATAGTCAGCTCACGGAGGAATCGGTCCAGTCATCACCCGAAGACGATTGTGGATACTAACAATCGAAATGTCGTGAATTAACTTGGCTTGGAATCTCTTAACTTAATCTCTTATAATATTGGACAATGGAAGTCCGAACTAATGAAATTCATCGTGAAACATTGTCAATCACCTTCATATCATCATTGTTATTATTAGACTGACTAGTGCTTCAGCTATAATTGTTGTCTTATAATAATGAGTTAGTTTGGCGCATATTTGGCAATACAGTTGATCATCATCCGTCAAAAGTTCTGTTTCCAGATGATTTAACAATAATCTTTGCACGGACTGGTTATCAGTTATATTAGGAAACACTAGTTGAAGTACCAGAAAGTCACATACGTTTTTGCTACCTCTTGAACATGTACTACAAAGTAAACTAGTGAGGATTTTTCCAGCAAAAGATCTCCAAACACAAGACGAGATAAACTGTATAGAATCATTCAATCCAGAGCGGTCAGGAGTATTGATTCTGCTTTTTCCCTCCTCACGAAGAGTATTCAACAAGAACCCCAAGAATTCGGAACAATCCTTTTGTTGTCCTAACGAGTATCTAGTGAACTTCAAAGACTCTCAGAAATCGGTTGGTGGGAAAGATGATACATTCTTACGAAACTGCAGTTGCATGAACAGGTGTTTGAGTTATTTGGTGAATAAGTAGGAAACATTCTAGTTCTCGTTCATCGTTGAAACCACGTTCTTGAAATTCTTCGTCATAAACAACACTTGAAAAATGCTATTCATGTAGCAAGTGTTTCCTAAATTATCTAATCCAATTTTCTTCGCAAGATTTTCAGGACAACTGTCTACTGATTCATAAGGAAAAACAGGTTCCACAGAATCTGCATCAAAACCAAGCTGCAACCGATCCTTCAAAGTGATGAAGAGTTTCGTAGAGGGATCGATTCGGCTCTCACTCCATGAAGCTCTTCCACTGAAAGGAAACCAAAACTGCGAGGACAGCAGCTCATATTTGGGGAGCAAAAATGTACCTAAATTATTCATCAAAATCAAGGCTATACATATTTCTCATAATAATCAGTAATAGAAATGAGTGAAAAATGGGTTTCTAATGAGTTTTATTCTGATTGAAATAAGACACTGAATTTGTCAGGATTTTCCAACATCTGATTTTTATGGCATGCTTGTAACTTTTCCATGCATTTTATTTCAGTAGAAAGAGGTATAGGTTCGAGTTTTGGTTGTCCGAAATAGAAAAATGATTTTTTTGTTGATGTTTTTATGAAGAGTTGGAGATATATCGATAGTGGAAGCGGTATTTTACCTAGTCATTTTGTTACTTTGTTTCGCTAAAAACATTCTCTTAGGGTTCTAGTAAGTATAAAAGTTCTCCGATTTTCGTTTATACTTCTATCTTAAATTCGTTTTCTCCATGCACGTCCAATTCGAAGATCTTTTAAATTGAACAGAATCGGTATTTTAGTCGATAGGTTCATGGAAGCCCCAGGTTTGGGCTTATGATATGTTTTCTAAGCATCACTTATTCTGTCTCGTTAGTCCTACGGCCTTTCCAAAGTTTTAAAACAGCAATTACATTGTCACGACGTGATTTTTGAAAGAAAGATAAACTTTCAGAACACGGCATTCCTTCTGTTAAATCTCACACTATTCATTTGACAGTTAATAAAATAAACAGGAAATCATCCAAACAATAAATTAAAAAAAATATTTTTCAAATTGCCAATAGTGTATAATTATACGAGATTTTGACGGGTGTGAAGTTATTCACATCCACAAAGTACACTGAGAAAAAATATAGAATTATAATTTACCGACTTTGTACACCTACCATTTTTCAATATGATGCACTTATTGACTGATTCAGTGAAAGAAAAGAACCTTCCTAGTTCATTAAACTGCCTGAAGGGTTGAAAATAGGGTGGAAAATCAACATACATATCCCATTGAATCGAACTATTCTGATTACATATTGATATTTTGCTCTCTTATTCCAACCCTAAAATATTCAAAAAATTCGTAACATGAAAAATCGACTTTGTACACCTATAATATTGAGACATTTCCGATGATCTATTCGACAGAAAAAACTTCATATCATAGTTTTCCAGGCCGTCTGAAGAGGTGAAAATAGGATGGAAATATTAAAAAAAAATCGTAACATGAAAAATCGACTTTGCGTACATCTACAATATTGAGACGTTATTTCTGATGTTCTATTCGACAGAAAAAACTTCACGTCATATTTTTCCAGGCCGTTTGAGGGGGTGAAAATGGGGTGAAAATATTAGAAAAATTTCGTAACATGAAAAATCGACTTTGTACACCTACAAAATTGAGATATGTTATTCCTGACAGAGAAAACTTTACGTCAAATATTAGAAACAATATATTTCAGTGAATACTTTTTCAAAAGCAGTACTTACTTACCTAAGTAATCCTAGTTACTAATGGCAATATTTCAAGCGATGTCTTATTCGTACTTCGGTGAAATATGTTCACTCCGACTGATTTAACATACTAAAAGAAATTGTGTGATCTTGCTAAGAATCAGGGACTCTCAGCGTTACCACTATGGTATTTTTGAATTAAACAGGCCTACGTCACACAAATCGATTTGTTGTGGAAGGTATGAAGCTATAAAAAATTATATGTAATGAAAATGGAAAAACAAAATAAGAAATAATTTTAGTGTCCCGGTAGATTGAGTTATCAATATGTTTAATATATTTTTTGGGAAAGAAAGTTTTTGGCTTTCTACTACTCCATCTGATACAAAAAAAAAGGANTTTCAAGTTTCCACCCCATTTCACCCCCTCAGACGACCTGGAAAACTATGATGTGAAGTTTTTTCTGTCGAATAGATCATCAGGAATAACATGTCTCAATTTTGTAGGTTTACAAAGTCAAGTTTTCATGTTACGAATTTTTTAAATATTTCTACCCTATTTTCACCCCTTCACACAGTTCAATTAATTAAGACGGTTCTTTTTTTTCACTAAATCAGTCAATAAGCGTATCACATTGAAAAATGGTATTGTACAGAGTAAATGAAAAAATAATAATTCGATATATTTTTCTCAGTGTACTTTGTGTATGTGGATAACTTCACACCCGTGAGATTTTGTAGTTTATCTATGTTGTGAACTTTCACTGTGTCAAAATCTAATGAAAACACTTTTCGCACACCAGAACAAAAATACTGTCTCTTCACGCGCCATAATCAGAAGATTGTGCTAACTTTGTTAGCGAAACGCATCATTTCCTGATAATGCTAATTTGGTTAGTGAAACGCGAGTTGAAAGGCAGTTTATTTGTTCTGGTGTGGGAAAAGTGTTTTCATCAGATTCATTTTACGCGTTCAAATTCTACCTACCAAGCCTGACGTTTCGTCTTTGGATTGCGGAACACATTTTCAAGGGCGATGAGGCAACGGATGAAGTGATCTGATTGTTCCTACAGCAGATACTATATTTGAGTCTCCGTTTTTGTTCCATAGACGTGACTTTGCTTCTATTGGATGAATTGAATGACTTGATACGAGAGCAATTGAGTACAGGTAGCCAGATTTTATTCATGTTGTTTCTTCTTTTTTCCTTTCAGTTGAAATTGTTTTTGTGTTTCTGAATTTTTATCGCCTTCCTAGTAGACAGTTCTCAGTCCTATCGGGCACTTGAGTCTCTTCAAACGCGATAAGGTGGGTACCTTTGCCAAGTTCATGTTCCATTACTCCTGTTTTGTCAGTAGGTATGTCTCTTCGTGATTTTAATGAAGATTTATTCACAGCTACAATGGATCCGGTACACATCCGGTGTAACTAAAGGCCCTCTGAAATTCCTAGCTGACCTAAGCCTTTCTCTGGTGGTTTTCTTTGATCTGAATATCAATTTCACGTTGGTCTGTTCAGACCTCACCTGATCTGGTTGTGTAATATTCCTTACATAGGGCAAGAAATCATTTCCTGATCATTGATTTAATTATCCCCTCTTCAAAACTTTTCAATCCGACTCAGAAGAGAGAGTGCCAAGGCAACTCCAAATCGACTTGTCAATGGAAAAGATTTCCTGCCCTATTTGAAGAATGTTACGACATGATTAGGAGATTTCTTGATATACAAGCCAAAGAAAACACACAATGGAACAATTTTATTCGAATGGAAGAGAGAAATAACATCAATAAAATATGGCTACCTGCTCTTAATTGCTCTCGCATCAGGTAACTCACATCAATCACCAGCATCAACAGCATCTGCTTTTGAGATCATAGTTCGTCCATCACCTCAACGTCTTTGATAATGGCTACCGTAGTAGTAGACAAAACGTTACGCATAAAAACCTGCAGACTACGGCCAATAAACTCGGGAAATGGGTTCGACAAAGTTATTCAGTTTAATTTTGATGATTCTAATCTAACAAACATGCTTTTGCCGGCACACGTTTCGCCGAACAAATTGACATTATTACGATATGAACTACAGTCATTTTTGAAAATTGCATTTATATCTACCAAGATGAAGGCTCAGGATATGGAGTGTACTCCAAATCACTAAGCCTAAGGATTAAGTGGGAAATGGGAAAAAATACCAGCATGGTCCAAACAGAACTGGCTGGTATCTCAATCGCCACAAAAGAAATAACCAGGAAAGGAATTTCTGGCAAAAACATAACAATCTGCACTGATAGCAAGCCCTATTAGCCTTGAACAGACAACGTCTTACCTCAGGGCTAGTACTAGAGTGCCACCAAGATTTAGCCAAAGCCTCGGTAGATAATAACATTATCCTGAGGTTTATTAAAGGGTAAGACAGGAGTAAAGGTAATCGTATTGCCGACTCTTTAGCTAAGGAAGCGGATGGACTAAGAATTTCAGAACCCAGTGGCACCTACGGCCTAATGACTTCGACAATTACGGAACTAGCCAATCGTTTCACCCATGCTCGATCCCTAAAGAGATGGGATGAAATCAAAGGATGTAATTTTGCCAGGATTACCCTGAGCAACCTTGGGAAGCTGGCGCCGAAGAAATATCTGGCGATGACCAGGAAAATCTGCGCTTAACAGTAGGATTTCTGACTGGCCACTGTCAACTAAGGAAACACCTCCACAATATGGGGCTAGTGGACACACGTCTATGCAGGAAGATCAGGCATGCGAATGTCCGGAGTTATCGTCAATAAGAGAGTGTGTGTTCGGCGAGTCTTGGCCTACACCTGGCCGATATAAATGGGATGTCTCCCTGTGGCTTGTCCACCTTCATGGAAAGGACAGGATGGACAATGACCTAGGAGGACAACTCTTCGGGAGGATGTACAATTGGTCACATGTGGCCTAAGTGCTGTGGGCCAGATCTACCAAGATGAACTTTCACACTAAAATATTATTGAGAACAAACTTTTTGTAGCTGTTATATAGTCTTTTCTAAAATAATTTATGGATTTTATCACTCCAATAGAAACAATTTTCATTATTTACTTTACCGATTAAAAAAACTCAAATCATTCATGTTTAGACAGAATTTATTCATTTTCATTTATTCACCCTTCCAAGCTTGATATCAAACAGTTGTTGGACTACAGTAGGGATGAACTAAGATGTCTAACAGGCCTACTTACAGGTCACTGTCATTTGAATCATCATATGCAAAGACTCGGACTGTCGGAAGACAATGTGTGTGGCCTCTGTTTGGAAAATGATAAAACAGTAGAGCACATACTTTGTGCCTGCCCCGCTAGGGACCAAATCAGGTTTTTAGGTTCGGCAGAGCCTTACTCTTACCAACAGATCTGAAAGACCACTCACCATACAAACTAAACGGCTTAGTTAAGAAGCTGGGTTTATTTGGTCGAATGTGAATAGGTGTGACCTACAATAAAACCTTGCGGGTTGCGGTGGAAGATCGAATAGACCGACTCACTTTGGACCTAACTTAACCTATATATTCGAATAGTACCGAATGATATTCAATGAGTAAATTCTGTGAGCTAAATTTATAATTGAATAGAACTAGCCGATACTTGATTGAAATCCATAATAAAACTGATTAAAAAATGTGATGAAATTTGTAGATAGTTGAACATGTACGATAAACTCATTCGATAATGATTTTTCACAAAACAGTTCTCAAAACTGCAACACATGTTTTACTATAAGTAAAATATTCCTTCAGACGTCTTTGATACTCGAAATTGTGCGTCGAGTTGTGCGTATATTAGTCACGCCTGAAGAAACTACTTGTATCTGTGTCAAGACACGTGTTTCAGCTTTGCCGGAAGTTTTGCCGTGTTAATAGATATGTTCCTCTGAGGATATACTTCAGAATATTCTATAAATCACAAATTTCAGCCGGAACTTGAATACCAGTTATCAGCAAATAGTGAATTGGACATTTTTTCGAAAAAGTTCAACGAGACTGGAAAAAAATAATAATTTCCTGACAAATACAATCAACAACAATAAATTCCACTTTGAAGACCTGTAACCTCTTTAGATTTCTGTATGGTGTGAATGACGCATAAAAATTTCTCTATTTCATTTGAAACAACAGAGTCAACACTCGGGGAAGGATGGGGAGGTAGACGCACATTATATCGGCAATCAAACTATTTCCATACAATATAATGTCGTTAAAGGACAAACTACTTACATTAAGCAACTGTTGATTCGCCTCTGACGTAGCTAGTTGTTCGGAACTTCCCCGCAATAATAGTTCGAGTAATTCACTTGCATTGCCGACTTCCGTATTAGTGAATCCTTCTAATTTGGAGGGGCTAGAAGTGGTGCGTTGATGGCTTACTAAAATTTTTCTGTCACTGTCATTGTTGACGGTTAGGTTATCGGCACTAACTTTCCGTTTATTTTGCTTCGGAGAGTTCAAAAGGGGGTCTCTTTTGTCCTTCCCGAGATTAGTTTCGTCCAAAGAACTGTTACAATTGCCTCGCGTTCGAGTATGTTTCGGTTTGGGTAAACTGTTCATAGAAGCACTAGCCATAGAAGATAAATCTTCAAGAAACTTCAAATCACTGTTGAGATTCATCCGACATTCGGGCTTCTTCATTTCGGCCTCTAACATTTGCCCATAAGGTCCCCTTAACGGCCTTTTGGAATACCTTCGAGGAACGCTGGGGCTGGTGGGTTCTATTGAAAAACTGACCCGACTTTCGGTGTCTGATACGTCAGAAGGCACTAGAGAGGTCTGATCAGACCTACGTTCCCCGAGATCAGGCTCTCCTTCTGAGAGGGAATCCGATCTGAACAAACTAACGTTACGTGGTGTTACCTTTAACGATTCTTTGTCATCTGGAGATTGAGACAGGAGTCTGGGTCTCCCGATTGTAGGCCACTCCGGTTGTGAGCTGTTATCTTCCGGACTGAGGGGCTCTTCCTGCGGACTGCTCCAGATGGGAAAGTCTTTGAACTTGTCCTCATGGGCTTGAAGTTTAGATATTTCCACTAAAGAATCCTGGAGAAGCTGGGTGGTTTTATCTGCGCAGGGAAAATCCCCGTCTTGGACGAACTGTGGAATGACATCTTCGGTGGAATTGTAGGTATTGGGCCATTGAGATATGTAAATACCTTTACGTCTTCGCGATTTGTCCTTTCGTTTATCTTGGCTGGTACTGACGGCGTCTTGACACCTGGTTGTTGGCTTTTCGGGAGAGCCAGGAGTAATCTCAACCTCCGGAATATCTCTTGGTTTAGCCTCTTGTATTTCGTTAACCGTCTCGAAAGAAGTCACGTCGTCGAGTGAATTTTCGATCACGAGTGTCAAATCCGACTTGGGTTTCTTGGGTAACACATCTAACTTAGGGGTAGAAGGTCGGGATGAATTTTTTGGTCTCGGAAGAGTTGATACTTCCTTGTTAGTAGATTGATCGTTTTCCTGTTCTTGGCTGGTAGACAGCCTCCTCCTCACATATTTTTTATTGTCCGGGCAGTAGTCAACTTGAGAAAAAGAGGCACTTCGAAGAGGTAACAACCTCTCAGAACTGTCCACCGTGGCTGGCACCGGGGCCGGAGACTGGGGTGGGGTAGCCTTTGACGCGTGTCTTGTCCTGGGCGGCGGCACCGGAACCGCTCCTCTCTTCAGCCTATCCGTCAGTTCCCTGTATCTTTGGTCGTTTCCTCTCTTGTCGGCGGCGGCAGCGCGATTTCCGCCGAAGCGGAATCTAGGAAGGCGGTCCAGTGTGTTTTCGTCCTTGTTTCCGTTGGCTTCTCCGTATGCTGTGAGCCTCGTGTATACCTGAGGTCGCACTAGAGCACACCGTTTCAACTGAGTTTTTAACGCGGAGCACTTCCCAGTGTAAAGTACATGGTCGCGCACTGTCGCTGACGCCTGCTGAGCCAGCAGTTTATTTGATGTAGCGTCGTCGTTTATCCTCATTCTATTTACGCAACTAATTATATCCAAGCTATTAATAGGTTGTGTTGTGAGAAGCGGAATCCGGGAGACGGGAACGTTGTCACAGCCACTGTCGCCGCAGGGAGTCGTAGGCCAGCAGCTTTGGGAACGATATCGTGGCCCGGCTCCCGGCGGCGGCGGCGAGACCGCCCCCACACGCATGCCGTACCGCACCGGGCCTACAGTCATGAATCTGCAACAGAACAAAGACGGTCAATTAGTACGGTAAAATAGGTATCAAACTGGAAAATCTTTCAAAAAAATATTTAACAGTCGCAAGTTGATCACCTGCCTTTTCTTACAATGTGGTGAAAAGTCTAGTAAAAATATCGAAAACCGACTTTTTACTTGGTAAATGATTTCCTGAAATTTGAAAGAAAGATGCTTGTGTTTTCTATCAGAAAATTTGAAAATTAAATCAAAACAACATTAATGAATCGTGAAGATTATTTGAATGTGAACAAAATTGGAATTTCAATGATATAATAAATATATAATAATAATGTACCCAATTGATAGAAAAAGGTCAAATTTATTATTATTTTTTACAAAATTGTCGCGATCGATTGTTTCTCTTTGTCAAAGGCAGTATAGAATCAAATTATTCTAGATTAGTTCACATGAAAACCATGATTGAAAATTGAACTTTTCGAATGCTTCTTAGAATTAATTCTATTCAACTGTTTCACAGAAGAGGGCAATCTGTTGCGTTATTCATATAGACACTGAAGGAGAACCATCAAACGAATTGAGATATTCGACTTTGCTATGACTCAAAGAATGTTTTCATTCTTGTTTCCAGGAAAGGTAACTTAAAATTTTCACTTTTTCTAATATAAATCTGAAAATCGTCATATGAATACAAAAATTATAAACTTCAAATTTACAGAAAAGTTCATAGAAAAATTTGACAAAATTATTGCATATTTGTAAAATAACATCAAAATAGAGAAGTGAAACGTGAATTATTCAGATTGTCATTCTTCAGACTGCGCATTCGCTTTTCGCATTACAGGGAAAACCCTGGGAATAAACTCTTTGACTTTGAGAGTTGTCCTGATAAGATTATTCTGTATCTCTTTTCATGAAACGGCATCAATAAATATGAACCAATCGGAAGCGTTCAAAGCCAAGGTATAATAACGAATCACAACATGAACTGGAATCAAAAACTACCAGGCCATTTTTCAATGTCAATATACTTTATAACTTTATTTGAAGAAGGCCAAGTTTAATCGTATTCGAAGCATTTCAACTTTAGAGTTAAATCTTTCGAAACAGCAATAATACTGCTTTGCAAGTGGTAGTCCATCGGCCATATCTAGAGCATAATATAGCAATACTTTGACGTTCAATGGCACATGAACTTCTAGCATGAATACGTTCAATCTGTTCCTAGGAACACTTTTTCTCCACCGCAATGCAGGACCCACATCAACTTATTATTTATTAATAATTTAGTTTATGGTTTTCACTTGTATTCCATTGTGTCCATTTTTTCATAATTTTTATTGATGATTTACCACATATGTTCGTCCCAATACAATACAAAACACTTGGTATCAGTATCAAAGAGTAGGAGCATAGCCAATTGTATTTCTCGAGAAACCAGCAAGCCAAAATATATCTTGCCAATCAAACAAAGAACGAATTTTATTTTTAAGAATAGAGTATTTCAAAAAACACTTAATTGTGAAATGTTCACTGGACAATTTACAAAACACGTGTTTCACTCTACAATAGCTTTCTCAAGTATATGAAAATAATTTTTTTAGGCGTGACTATTACTAAAATTATTAATGAAAACGATTTTGCAGTTTTTCACGAACCATGTTGTACGAACATTGGCATACATAACTCCTCGAGACGTCCCCATCAACATAAAGTAGCAGGCTTCAATAGTATGCTTTACAGACTATTGAATATTCCACTTTCAGAAAGTAATTTTCAGAAATAACTGAATTTTTGCCGTCAACAACGGTTACAAGATAGGTAGATATTATCGAATCCATTCTTTCTAAAAACCTGCGAAAACAAACAATTTACCAGTTATTCTAACTTCAAGAAACAACAATAAGCGTCATAGGGCATTGACATACTTTGGTAAACTCACCAATAACATCGCTCGTTTTGAAAAAGACAGACTTGGACGTGGCTTACCGTACAAAAGATAATTTGAGCAAATTTATTGAAGACAATAAAGAAAAAACTTCAGTGTCGGATAGATCAGGAGTTCCCATCCAAAATTTTATATTGGTCAAACGGGTAGGAACTTTCTCCAGAGAATAGAAGAACGTAGGAACAGTTTCCTGAATGTGGTGACGAATTCCACATTTGCACACCATCTTTTGACAGAAGGGCATGAGTTCAACTACGACTATGAAGAGAAAAGTTTGGAAATCAATATTTTGGAATACTTAGGAATCATTAGATTTGAAAATTCTGAAAATTCACTAAATGATCAAATAGGATTCTTCAACTCTTCTGAACTGTTTTCTAATGTAGAAATTGGTGTTAGTTTTTACATGCCCATTTAATTAGTTTGTTAAAATTTTCTTTCACGATGTTACAATTTTTAATTAGTTTTTACTATTCACGATGTGGTGGATAAATTTGAGTTCACTGGTTCAGTAAACGATCGACGACGATCGATCGACGATCGACGAAACGCAAGATATGCCGAAAACATCTTCTTTTGGCCTGAAATAGATGATCTGGACACCAACGACATGTGGTTTCAATAGGACGACGCTACGTGCCACACAGCTCATGTCACATTGGATATTCTGCACAAGCGATTCGAGGGCATAGTCATCTCACGTGAAGGTGATGTGAACTAGCCACCGAGATCGTACGATTTGAACCCGTTAGACTTTTTCTTGTGGGGTTTTCTCTCAAGTCGCAGGCGTATAAGGCGAATAAGGCGAATAAGCCACAAACCACAGCGGTGCTCAAAGCCAACATAACCCATGCCATTGGTCAAATTCAACCTGATTTATGCGCCAGAGTCATGGAAAATTGGGCGTTTCGGATGCGCTCTACCCAGAGAAGCTGAGGCGTACATTTGAACGATGTTATATTCCACACATAATGACATCAATAGGTCTTTTGAACGAATATAAAATTTCGGTGATATCTCACACACTTTGTTTTTTTATTTCAATTTGAAGAAAGGAAGCGCTTAATAAAAAACCCTATAGATCTGAACTCTCGTTTTCACAGCTTGGAAATTATTCGGGTACATGCATTTTGCACTTATTGTATCCTAGATATCTTAGTTTAAAAAGAGAAATATACTACGTTTGCAAAATTAAAAACAGTTAAAACTTGTGAATTATGCAGTATATTAGATTAGATTATCGGCGAGCTAGCCCATGCCCTGATTCACTGCAACCTTTTCAGATCTATTGTGATGCTTCTTGGTTCTTACAGCTCATTGTCTAGTTTGATCTCATTGATGAGACTCCATAACCTTGACACTGGCCCCTTTATATAGCTGGCATCCTCTGGTTTTTCTTCCCCGCATCTTGCGTGTCTCAGCCTTGTCAGCGCTTCGCATTCACAGTGCGGTTTCCTCTTCTTGACAGAACCTGCATTGGGTTGCTTCTGTCAGACCCATGTTGCTCATATGTGTTCTGAGTCGGCTATGCCCCGTTAGTAGACCCAGCACTACTCTTAGAAACTTACGGTTGTGGTTTAGCAGATCTTTCGTGAATCTGAGCGATGGTTTCTTTATCAACTCTTTCGCCTGTCTCATTCCTGGTAGCTTATTCCACCAATCTATTGATTCGGTTTGCATCCATGAATTTATGGATGTCTTTATATATGCTTCACGGGCTAGAAGATCGGCCTCCTCATTGCCCCTGTGACCCTTATGTCCGGGTACCCAGGCTAGAGTGACCCTATTTTGGGTACTTAGCTCCTTGAGTGCGCTTAGATAGCTTCCTACCAGTCTTGAGAAGACTTGAAATGAGCTGAGCGCCTTAATTGCCGCCTGGCTGTCGTAGAAAATGGCAATGGTTTTATTTGTAATCTTCTGCCTGTTTATTTCCCCAATTATGTGTTCGATGTCCGCTATTTCTACCTGGAACACAGTTGCATTATGTCCGAGGCTGAGTGCGATTCTCGTCATTGCTCTGTATATACCGGCTCCCATTTCTTCTTGGGTCTTTGAGCCATCTGTATACTAAGTTTCTTCCGCTTTTACCGGTGGGCCGTTTTGTCAGTCCTCTCAACTTAATATGATGATTTTGAAATCTTTTTGAAAGTTGTACTGCGGAACTGTGTTATCCACGGGCATTCCTGGTAGTGGATCTGCCTTCAGTTTCAAGTATTCTGCACCGTGTGACTGGCTGATTGGGGTTTGTCCCTGCATTAGCATGTGTGCCACCAGTCAAGCTTCTCTTTGTATGTAGATGTACAATGGTGGAAGTCCGAGTAGGACCTCAAGTGCTGCAGTTGGGGTCGTTCTCATGGCTTCCGCGACACTTAGACATGCCAGCCTTTGTATGCCGCCTAATAGCCTAGTCGTATCCGATTGCTTTGTTCTTGTCCACCAAGTCAATACACCGTATGTTATCATGGGTCTCACTATACCCTTTTATATAACCAGACTGTCAGACTCTTACTTATTGCCATATTCGTATTGCCATAAATAATTTTCACTATTCAGATAATAGTAAGAAATGTTCACAATATAGACTTTATTTTCACTACGCGATTCACTACATAAGTAGCATACTCAGTTGGACTGGTCCAACTACTAGTGAAACGCGTATTGGAAAAAAGTCTTTATTGTGGAAATTTGTAATCATTATCAGACATAGTGTTATTGACTTTCACCAAGTAACAAGTCAATGTATTCAAAATTATTTTCAATTTATTCTATGCTTGATTACATGTTGAAAAAAATTCAGATCACAGTCAATATGCACCTCCAGATTACGAATACAATCAGTGAATTATAATAATTCACTAGTAATTCAAATAATTGGCTTTATTAGGTATTTACCTCATCTTTTTCGAGCACTTTTGTGATTTATCATTACCAAATAACACAAGATATTTTTTTCAGTTCTGTATCTGTAGAGTAGGGAGGGTGAGTGTAGACCCACAGTACTTAGGCCACATGTGACCCATTGTATATCCTCCCGAGGAGTTATCCTCCTATGTCATCGTCTATCCTGTCCTTTCCAGGGAGGTGGACAGGTCACTAGGAGACATCTCCTTTATATCGGCAGGTGTAGGCCAAGACTCGCCGAATACACACTGTCTTATTGACGATAACTTAGGACATTCGCATAGGACATGCCTGACAGTTTCATCTTCCTGTTCACACATCCTGCATAGAGGTGTGTCCACTAGCCCCATATTATGAAGGTTGTTTCATTAGTTGACAGTGAACAGTCAGAAATCCTACTGTTAAGCGTAGATTTTTCCTTGTCATCGCCAGATATTTCTTCGGCGTCAGCTTTCCAAGGTCGCCCAGGGTGATCCTGGCAAGATTGCATCCTTTGATTTCATCCCATCTCTTTAGGGATTGAGCATAGGTGTGACGTTTGGCTAGTTCCGCAATTGTCGAAGTCATCAGGCCGTAGGTACCACTGGGTCCTAAAATTCTTAGTCCAGCCGCTTCCTTGGCTAAAGAGTCGGCAATGCGATTACCTTTACTCCTGTCGTGCCCTTTTTTCCACCTCAGAATAATGTTATTATCTACCGAGGCTTTGGCTAAATCTTGGTGGCACTCTAGTACTAGCCCTGAGGTAACACATTGTTTTACACCTCTATGAAGTGTTCAAGTGAAGAAATATCATGAACTCTATCGTAAAAAACAGCCCAAAATGATTCGTACTGTATCTCTATTGATCATAAAAAAAAAGTCTTCTATATTTCGACAATAGTAAATGAGTCTGTCATCCTTCATTGTTTTCATTAGGGGCTCTTCTAACTCGACATCAAGTTAGCACAATCTTGATAAAACTCAAATATGGAAAAATATGTTGTCAATATTTCTCGCAACCCACACGATATCAAAAAAAGATGCAAAACGTATTTTTCTGTAAATTATTGCATATTTCGGGTAATACTTTGTCTACTTGGGGCGTTGCACAAAGTGGCAACGCCCCAATAAAAATGCTTCATTCGTTTTTGGAATAAATATAAGAAGAAAAATTGTTCTAAACACAATTGTTGAACGAGATACGACAGGTAGTTATTGAATTGCTTTTCGCGAAAAAAAATCAACAGGAATATAGGGTGCGTTGCTTGGTGAAATAAATTATTTATTTTTCTTACGATCGATTTTTTCGACTACAAATGAATTCTTGCTTCATGACCTTAAAAAAATTGTAGAAGGACATAAATATGCATAATGCAGTGTCACATATTGTAAAATAATGTTACAGCAGGTTATAATGTATTTCAAGGTTTTTTTATCTTCGAATTAGTTACGACAATTATTTGTCATACTACCTTCTTACTTGTTGCCTGCTACTTAACTACGTTTTCTAACAGCAACATTTTTCATGTACTTATCTACCTATCTTTGATTTATGAAAAAGTCGTTCTACAAACTATAAATGTAGTTATTTACAATTTCAGCGAAATCAGCTGAACAGTATTTTCATACTATTATTTTCGAGATTTTTTCCAAAAAATTTTATTTATCAACTGGCTGAAATAAATGTGGAGCTTACCACAATACGTAAGTGAAAACTGCAACTGAATCGATTGAGTCGATTGAGTCGCACAGATAAACAGACAAAAATTATAAAAATAATTGTTTACGGAGTCTATTGCATTGATGAAGACTCCCACTAACACTTTTTTGCGAGTATTTCATGTACAGACAACGATAAACTTTTATTAAATGTGTTATAATTCACTTGAGCATGTTATTAGTAATAGAAGTTTTGACATTCAAGTTTTATTAGGAAAAATTATTATTTTATATAGAATCAACCCTGAATGGCAACACTGAAACTTATTTTTTAGTTTCCTAGTTTGGTTATGTTTTCGTTAAATTTCACTGTACTATTCGGATAACTTCCCGCTACACGCTATATTCTAAGCTCACCCACCTTCTGTAGGAATCGTCGTGCGAGTGTTTTCGGTGCTTGCAAGTGGCCGCTGTCAAGCAGTCCTCGCAGTTGCCTAGGCACTCTTCGTGCCACCTGGACATGTCGAAGATTGGAGTGAGACCCTCTCCGTCGGTCGGCACTCATCTTACTCGCACCCGTCGCCGTTTGTCATCTTGGCACAAGCGATTGTTCGTATTCACCCACACGGTTCGGCAGGGGGACCGGTTGACCGATGGCATCTTCGTCGTGGTCGTCGCACTGGCCGAACCCATCACACTTGACACTCTCTGCGAAGAATGAGATCTCGCCGATCACTGTCAGACATTACTTACCACGGTCACAAACGTCATAAGAGCAGGTAGACTTCGTCTACTAAACGTTAATCCGTGTGGTGGCCGCTGTAAACTCAACTCTCGGCTGGTAAGCTGGTGGAGGGGGGGGTGGGGTCGGTCCGCGACTTGGACTTGCTGGCCTGCTGACTACAGCCTCTCTATACAGGGTGTCCCACCAATGATTCTTTCGATATCTTGCTTGCTCTGCAGTAGAGGCCTGAATTACCAATTACCACCTATTAACACCATGGTGATGGATCTGGGGACTGTGTCATTACTATTTAACAAAATAAAATAAAATAAAGGTAAAAAATATGTTTGAAAACAAGTTTAGCGTACTAAGCTAATTACTAAATAACGTATATGTTTAATTCTAATACTTAATATCGTTATTATCAATGTAATATATAAAGTCACAAAATCGAATTGGTTACTCCATTTATGAATTTGTCTCTGCAGGAAAACTATTGAACGATTGGAAAATTAGGAAAACAATTACATAATAAACGAATTGACAACGTTTGGATATTTAGATTATGACAGTTTTCCGAGTGCGCGAGAAAACAATTGATGATATTACATTTGTAATTGTGCAAGCATGAATAATTATTATGTCGTAATATAAGTAAAATCAGCAATTTCCTCACATTGTTATTTACATCTTCTAATATGCAGATTTGCAAAATGTTTAGATCATTCTCTGCCTGGAATGCCAGAGTAACTATTAAAAGTTTTTATCGACTTTTCATGAGATTTCTACCCAACACAATCTAGAAATTAATATGGAGAACTTTATACAGGTCCGTCTCTGGGTGGGGAGTAGGCAGATTGCGACCTCAGTGTAGTAATACTTTTTTGAAAATGGATTCAAATTCGAAGCCGAAACATCGAAAACCCAAAAACTCTAGACGCGGTTCAACCCGATTATATTGGTAACTTCTGAACCGAGTCAGAAGGTCAGTCAAATAGAGAAAAAGTTGCATTCATAGAAGAAGGTTCAAACAAATCAAACAATCGGTTACTTTGATATCATAAGAAAAGTGAATTCTGTCATTTTGATTTTTTTCCCACGTTCATTCATAAACTATTAAAAAATGTTACGGACATTTTTTATTCGATAGTCAATTCTCCTTGATTTGACGTAATCGGATTTCGAATCCAACGTTTCGTACTCTCTGTGTCACCCTCAACCTCAGTTTTTCAATATGGATCTGCATTTTTTATGTCACTTTTGTAAATAAGTTTTCACGCTGAGTTCAACGGTATATCATACAATGTCATTTAAAGTCGGTTTTCAGGTGATTTTGACCCTTATCCAAATTTCTTTATTTCGGATCTGTATTAAAGTTACCTTCAGTTTAATTGAAAACATGCAATACATTTCAATGAGAAAATCAACTCACTCATCTTTATCTGAATAGAACGTATCAGAATCAAAACAAAAGACAAATGATAATGATTAAAATATTTCAAGAGGAGAAAAACCTAATTCATATTCGAAAGTTAATGAAAATTAGTTCGAGTAAGTGTTCGAAATATCCAACATATTGTAAAATGCACTTTGCGGTTCTGTACCTCAAATTTTTATACATTTGCTAATTTTGTCTCCTTGAATAACTTTCACGGCCAGTCTCAATCTTCTCGCGAGGAATCACTATTGTTGGATTTGTCATTTATTCCGTTGAAACAAATTACAGAATGGATTTTTTTCCCAAGATAATTACGATATAGTTTTTGCAAGACTAAATATTGAAATTTAAAATCATTGTATTCGCGTCTGTTGATTATTTTATTAACAGCAGTTTTCGATAAATTGCATTCAATGGTCACAGTTCTTGATCTATTTTCTGGATTCAGCTAAATTTGGGTCAGAACATTGATATCGTTGATTAACTTGTCTTTTCGTACATACACACAACTCTAGGTTTATTGAATGTATTATTTTCTAGTAGTAATTCGTGGATAAAAAAGAACATAACAAGAAATGTTATATTATTTGTCACTTCTTTCACTATTGTGCCACACAAATGTCTTGCCGTTGAATACTTTTCTGTCTAATTCCAATTTGACTTATTCGATATGGTGAGATACAAAAATGAAGAAAGACATTGTATGTACGAACTGTTCATTAAACTAGATAGGAATTCGTTCAGAGCACAACAAAGGTATGATGAATTATATCCTGAAAAACCAAACGTATACCTACCTAGAATTTTGGGTCAATCGGTTGTTAATGCTCCCAAATTTCTTGTCAGTCCCAACGATTTTATATCTTTTTGGTCCGTGGCTGAAACCTTTAGTCAACCTTCAGTCAACCTCTCAGATATTTTGGAATTTTCCCGTCTCGCTGATTTGGAATCACTTGGTCTAATAACTGTAATTCTCTTTCACTATTCAGTGTGGACGGATTTGTTATCCGATGGAATCTCATCTACAAGTGTATAGAGGTATGTTTGGGACATTTTTCCAACTTCACGATCGTCTAACTCTGTTTTTCTGAAATTGTTAAATAGTATGTGGTCCAGTGGTACCATATAAAAAATCCTCTCAAAACAATTACCGCCATGATTAAGAATGTTATCAAGTTTAATTTGTGGTTCCACCATGATACCACGGGTCCGGTAAGGATTAATATGAAATCGAAGTTCGAATATATAGATGTATCATATGAAATCCTGGTTAGTTATGAACTCAATTATTATAGCTCATACACTTCTGTGTATCTTTTTGACATCTTAGTTAATGTACCATACAAAAGGATTGCGTCAATGATATTTCTTCATCCAATTCCATAAACGGTTTGATTAATTAAAAAGATTAGCTGAAACATAACAATTATATTAAGCAAAAACTAAAGCTGAAATTACAATGACATACAATACAAGCAACAATCAACAAATTAAAAATTGAACTATTTAAACGAGATGAAAATTAAAAATTATTAACAAGAATTGAAAATCAAAAATTTAAAGATTCCAAGCCAAGTTATTTCACGACGTTTCGATTGTTAGTATCCACAATCGTCTTCGGTTGATAACTGGACTTCCTCCGAGATCTGACTCTTTATAGGTCATTCGAGTGCTTTCACCTATCCCCTGTTCCCTCTCTCCGCTTTATCGGTTTTAGCGGGAGCTGACCGTTTGGCGGGAGTTGGTCGTGTTCCGCTTTATTGTAGGTTTCCATATGTTGGGTATATATGTTGTCCAACAACGCATTTAGCCAAGCAAGCGTAGAGATACGCAACATATAGAAACCTACAATGAAGCGAAAAACAGTCAACTTCCGCCAAGCGACCATCTCCCGCCAAACCGGTGAAGTGGAGAGAGGGAAGAGCGGTGAAAGCACTCGAATAACCTATAAATAGTCAGCTCTCAGTCCAGATATCACCCGAAGATGATTGTGGATAGTAACATTCGAAACGTTGTGAAGTAACTTGGTCTTTTAATTCTTCATTTTCATTTTTTTAATTTTCATTTCTTGTTAATCATTTTTAATTTTCATCTCGTGTTAATAGTTCAATTGTTAATTTATTGATTATTGCTAGTATTTCATTTCATTGTAATTTCAGCTTTTTTTTTGCTTGATATAATTATTATTTTTCAGCTTATCTTGAATTCAAACGAAAGGTATTTAACATTTATGTTAGTGTACGTACGTGTAGTAGTATCCTGTATAGTGTACGTCACTGCTTTTCCTTGAAGTTAAAATCATTTTTATAATACTTATTCATTTATGAGCGAATCTCTTTTCCTGATTATTTTTTTCGTTGTACGATTTCACAAGATATTATCACTATCTCAGAAACCTGGTTAAGTGATGGCTGAATATGGAGACCCGTATAATATTCCACTCTTGCGTTTTGTTTCATAATATAATCCCCACGAAAGTACCAAGTTTTCTCATTGAGATCTCTTGAGATTCAAACATCATTTAGCCATTCCATCCTATAAAAACTTCATTATTTCGATGCTCCTTTTCATATAATAGATATATCTCGGCTGTATAATCGACTTCCTGATTCATTAAAGTCACTGTCGCTTGCAAATTTCAGGAAAGAGCTGAAAGATGATTTACATTCAACTGAATTTATCCTACAAAATTGGTGTTTAGCTGTACTAATATATTTGTTTCTGATGGTAAAATGATTAGCTAAAATTTTTGCGTTTCTTTATTATTCTTTCTTGTCATTCATCGAACAAATTAAGAGAAGGTGCTAGCATAAGTTGAAAATAATTAAAGCTAATGTTTAATTATTGGTATGGAGATAGTTCAGTGAAAGAGCAAGTTCTTATTGCGTTACTCACATGACAAGATCAGAAACTGAATTCTGCCTTTTGACAGGAATGTAGGAGATATCATTCAAGAATTGTCTGTATTATTTATACCTACTACGTAGGTATCAATAATACAGACGTATTACGTATTCTTGAGAGAAATGTATCGCATTTCAAAGTGCGAAGACCAAACAACTCATTATAATTAATCATTCATAAAACGGTTCACAAATAACCATGAATCGATGTGGAAAAGTCAAAATTGTATACTGCAATGGTCTATTCTGTCAAAACAACTCCACCTAGAGTTGAATTGTTTGTCACAGAAAACAATTCGTCATGCATATACTGGAATTATCATGGACACTAATTTTATCTCAATTTTTCTCTGAAAGTTTCATGAATAGGAAACTAGATAATAATGGTTGAACAACAAGTGAAGTAATAACGGATTTATTCAAAAAAATCTAACTTGTTCGAAGCGGTTGACAAAGTTTATATATGAATGTCTCTGAAAAAATAATCAAAATGGATGATTTCAGTATTGTGGTTTGAAGTGATAACAATAAGAAGATTTTTTTCGTTTGTTCTTTTTTTCTGAACAAAGTGTTGTCCTAATTTGCATTTGACTAAAACACAATATTTGTTATTTCTGCAATAAGTTGCAATCTGAAACGGGTGTTGGAACATTGATATTTTCAAAATTTCACAATTTCAATACATGATCCATCATTACTCCATTACCTACCCTTCACACCAGTTTCAAATCAAACTGTATTCTGCTATATAACGTAATATATCATTCTAGGCAGTGATACCCTTGCCTGACTTGCACAGAAACATTTTCAACTGTATAGTGTACGTCACTGCTTTTCCTTGAAGTTAAAATCATTTTTAGAATACTTATTCATTTATGAGCGAATCTCTTTTCCTGATTATTTTTTTCGTTGTACGATTTCACAAGAAACCATTGAGTGATGTTAACCAGTGATTTTTCCAAAGACAAAACACAAGAAAATCCTTAAGGCGCTCTTAGAGCCTGTGCCTGTGCGATTTGAGATGGCCCACAGGAAAAAATATAAACTTTTTTTAGTTCTACTACTAATATAGTTCACAAGTAACATTTTATGTAATTTCAGTTCGCCTTCATTAAAAAATATGATTATGATACACTCAATGTAAAGACATCATCTGGATTTGAAATGTTCAAAATATTGTTCGTGTTAGAAATCACACGTTGAAAGGTAAGACCTCATTGGTCCTCAGCTCGCACAAGTTTCGACTTGTAGAGTTGTCGTTCGTAGGGGAGCGACAGCTCGTCTACGGAAAAACAGATTTAACGGATTCTGATTTTGAGCAGATCAAAATCAAGACTTCTAAGTTTGACGGAATTTTATTGTATGGATTTAAGTTCAGAGAATGCATTTTGGAAGTTGTCCATCGTAGTTTGAGTACTTTCAATAAGTCGCCAGATCTAGTGTTATATTTATGGTTGTGAGAGAGTGTTTCCTAATGTTAGTTATTTTTATATATAAAGATGGCAAAGAATAATATTGTATTTCATAAATAACGGTTGGCAGTAGTCGAATACTGGAACATTTGCAATGATTCATATTTTTTTTGTAATCGAAAAACATTACAGAACTGGAATTACCCCATAAAATAATACCATAAGAAATTCTACTATTCTACTATAATCAGAGAATAGTAAATGTTAACATCTTCATTACAAATCCGTACTATACAGAAATATCTAGGGTCATCAATCATCAAAATTTGACCGTTCCAAATATTACCACACAGAATCACCCTGTATTGAATACTGCAAAAAACATGAAAATCTGTGATGAATACAAACGTGATTTCAATTAAAATGAAATACACTATATGTGATCCAGGAAATTGATGAATTTTCTGACGAATTTGAGGCTATTTTGGGATTCGTCAACCACCACTATATACTGGGTTAAAAATAGGTTTACAGAAATATACATTACTCGACTGTCGCACATTTCCGTTGAGAAAGTAGAGCAATGTGTTTCACGGACTCCACTATACTGATTAAGGAACAATGTTGTTACCACGTGACTTTCGAAATGGACTGTTGCATTTCACAAGATTTTATCAGTTTCAGAATTCCATAATCGTTCGCCAAGTGCCACTTTAATGCATAATCTTTTTGTTATTCGAATTATTTCTTTAAAAACTCATATCGATGTTTAAAATACCTAACTATTCTTATCCGAAGAATATACCAGGTGTCACAATTTTTTAGTTATTTTCAATTTATAATGAACTAGTTCTTTGACGAGATCATTAAGAAAAATACTGAAATTGAGCAAAAGCTCAAAACTGAATGTTCACGTGAAAGCAGTTGTTTTTTTTTAAGGACAAAACACAAGCACTACAGGAAAATCCTTAAAGCGCTCTAAGAGCGGTGCCTATGCGAAAGTAGTGATTCACATTGGATTTGAATCGCTGGAAAGTAAATCCATTTGGAAAAACGTTCTCAGGAAATTTATTCCACATATTCGAAAGAGCTTTTTCCAGTATGTAAAGAAACTTTGACAACATCGCATTTATTTTTAACTTAATACTGTAATACTTCCAATAGTTCCAATGAAAAAGTCTCTCGTGAAAGTGAAGGTGTCATTTACTTTGATATTTGTGTTGTTTATAAAGATATGGAGTGTGTTGAAAAAGACAACATACATTCAAATGTATGCGCAAACTATCATTCAATTTCGAAATATCTGTGTAATTTCACAAGTTTATTTTTCGAGAAAGGAAACCAAGGTGGGTAGATAGATAGATATATAGTTTATTTGACTACGTATATGTAATAAACATTTGTAGCAAGTCAGGTGATAAGTAAAACATCTAAAATTGAATAATACCTAAATAAAATAAAAAAACATTAACATTACAGTGTAACGAAAACATAAGGCACCCAAAAGGAGGACCATAAAATACATTATTACAAGCAGCACTGTATAACAAAATACAATAAATTTTGAAATATATTATTACACGCACTTTCGCTTAAAAGATAAATCCTGGCATTACCATGGACGCAGCCATATATTCATCTATACTATAAATGTCTTCATCAATGAGAAATTCTTTTATGCCTTTTTTATAACGTGTCTGTGATAAGTTCTTGACTGTAGTTGGCAAGATATTGTATAGATTACCATCCTAGAAATTCTTGGAAGATTTCTGTAGATTGAATTTAGCAGGTCGTATAAGATTAGCACCACCTGTTTCATAGTTATGCAAGTGGGAGTTAGTTAAAAGAGTGCCCTTAATTTTATGTACCTCCAGCAGTGACTGAAAAATGAAAATCGATAGAAGAGTCATGATTTCCAATTTTTTGAACAATGGACGACATGTGTCCCGATATTCCGTATTGAAAATTATCCTTATTGCTTTTTTTGCGTCACAAATATCTTTCCAGCAGAAGTAGAATTACCCCAAAGAAGTGTCCCGTAGCTAATAAGCGAATGGAAAAAGGCATAGTAGACAGCAAGAAGAGTGTCAATAGGAAAAAATTCTCTCAATTGCCTCAAAAAAACAGATATTTGGATAATTTCGTATTTAATTCATCAATATGACATGTCAAATTTAGGGAGTCATCCAAAGTTATACCAAGTATATTAGTAGGTATATTATCATTGGAAATTTATATGATTTTTTCATTTCCAGCAAAATTTATAATAAGTATTACTGACAAGTTGGATAAATCTTTATCTGAATAAACTGATGGATGCAGCCGTTAATACGTGGTAGTAGATCATCATGAAAAATTAGAAATGAAACTTCCTATGTTTTTTTACCACTTTTATTCGTAACTAATGTTACTGTAGTTTCTTCTTGTAAGGACATTTTCAATGTGGTAATGGTAATAGTAATGGTAATAGTGGTAAAAAAACAGAAAGTTTTATTTCTCATTTTTCACCCTTATTTGAATTTTTATTCAAACCCAGTAAAATGTTTGGGCAATTTTAGTAATTTTTCCCTCCAATTTGATCAATCTCAAAAAAGTTTTTCATTTTCATTAATGCCTGGAATAAAAATATGTGTTATTATTTTTTCTCAAACATGCGCGAGTCGCTTATCATAGCTAGTATAGGTCTATAGAACATAATAGACATTTTTTGTGATTGGTCTTTGCTTGGCTTTATTCTCTACCATTATAATTTTTGTGTGATATATGATGACGTCGTCATTTTGTCGTAGTTTTGGTATTCACTACTGATAAATGTACTCCAGAGACTTTATGTCATCGGATAATTTATTATAGATATTCAGGCTCAGAGAGTTTCACTTTCATTTTGTTATTCCACTTCTTACGCTTGAATTGAAAGGATATATTTTTAGGAGAGATTAATTTTTGGAAAAGGAAGGTTTTTAGCTTTCTACTTCTCCATCTTGATACAAAACATGTGAGAATCCTACAAAGAAAGTAAGTAAGTAATCAGTAAGTTAACTTGTGGAACGAGAGGAAGATTTTCTTCCTCTTGAAGATGATCACTTGGTGATCGAAACACGTGTCGAAGTGTTGAAAATAATGGCTTGGTGTTGGGAAAAAACTCCCACAATATTCAAAAATTAACTCTAAATATAGATGTGTAGATCCTTGAGGCACTTCACTGCTAAAAATTTGTGATTTTGATAGAATATTCTTAACGGAAACACTCTTTTTGGGGTCCATCAGATAAGATGAGATTAGTGATAGAGGCACAATCGAAGAAGATATTGTAAACCACATGCGTGGTTGATCGACCGCATCTAAAATCAAACTGACACTTGTGTAACAAAATGATGGTAATATCCAAGACAAACATCACCTCTCTACCTCCGTGTATACTGGAGCTCCATTTGGATCAATGCCAGAAAACAAATGGTCGAATCCCTTGATATATACTCAATAGATCCAGTTATTAATGGACAGTTTCCATCTTACTGTTAAAGTTATTTCAAGATTCCATTCCGACCATGAATATTGAAATTTTGATAACAATCTCCTTAGATAAGTAATATGAGTTAATAATACTTGTTCAATAATTCGTCAGTAGTTCATTACAAACAGGTGTCTTAGATCACATATTATATCTGACTGGGTTTGGTATTTTAAGACAAAATTCTCAAAGTAGAACACCTGTTGGAGATATTTCATTACGTCTGCCAAGATGAGCTTTGCAAATATCGGCTACAGGGTGTACCAAATCTCTGCATCAAGATACCGACATAGATGTAAAATATATATTTCAGATTTTTGTCTCACAGTGTTAGTTGCCATACTTCTCGGAAACGGTTTCACCTATTTTTATGAAATTTTATGTATATTCGGTAGGTCTAATAATAGGTTTTAGTCTATTTTTCATACCCCTAAATGATAAGAGTACTCGACCCCAAACTTTTTGTTTAAATTTTTTTGAAAATAATTTTTGGTTTTATCATATAATCCCTCAATTTTTACCCTTCTATCATCAACCCCTATTTTTTAATAGCCATTTTAGGTCATAGATCTCATAGATCAATAATCCCGCTAGGCTTCTACCGGTGTCACTTCTCACTCAATAAGCAGCACGTAGTGCTGCTTATTGAGTGAAAACGAAGCCGGTCTCCTATCCTATCCTATCTCACTCCCTACTCAGTTATTTTTTCTCCATCGAGCGTAGATACAGTTTGCGATGCCACCGAAGCTGTGAATTGTTCAACAGAGTTTTTGAACTCATTGGATTTGCCACCTTCTTCAACAGATGTCGAAGAAGGTGAGAAATAAATAATCAACAAAGAAATAACTGCATATATATTTGAATTTATTGTCCATTTCATTTCTGAAGACGGAGGCAGATTTTGCCCTTCGAAAAGAAAGAAGTTACTCCAAACCGGAATAATTTAGTCGTGTTTGGGCTGAGTCAAACTAATTCGAGTGAATGTCTTTAGTATCTGGAAAACGTATTGGAAAAAATTTCCTTTAGAACTGACGAACACCATCTTTACTTGAGATTCAGGGCAAATTTAAGAATACCACAACATGAAACTTCTTTATTTCGTGGATCTTCCACTTACCATATTGCCTACTCTAATCGGACACCCATTGAATATAAATCTCTGCCATTAAGAAACTTCAAACGAAAAATAAAAAAGTATCTTCTTACAATAAATTGATCCAACTAATCGAATTATGTCAAAATCAATCAACCTTTCTCCAATATCAAAAAAATATATATATATTTTTTGTTTTTCAGTTTCATTGCACTGATCTTGATAGCATACTGTTTTTTTTCTTTTGTTCTTCCGGTTGGATGGAAAAGCAATCTCTGCGATGATTTATCATATGCAGGAATTGAATCCTGCCATTTGATTGGTTGTAATTGTATGGAACCATGAATAAAATCCATTATTATTATTATCATTATTAAATACGACAAGTTACTGATAAATAGAACATTTTTCTTTGCGGAAAATACTTTGATTTTAGGCAGTAACTCATCGGGGTGAACTAAAAAGTTTGCACTTTCTACACCTGTATAAAGTTCTCCATTATAATGTTTATTTTTTTCAGATTGTGGAGGGTGAAAATACCAAAAAAGGTCGATAACTGATTTTCCTCCACAAAAAAATGACTTTCGTTCAATAATGATTATGTATATGAAATCTTTCAAAATGAAGTAGATTATATCGATTATTCGAAGTGTATCGATGGCCATTCTTTTTTGCAACTTCTGCTTAAACAATTGGTTCGCAAATTTGAAGGATGTGTACAACATACAGTTGTACCTACCTGTTGAGCTGTTCAGTGATCATTTTGATAATTGTATAAATGTGTAAAAATAGTTTACATTCTTCAAGACAAAATTGGAAAGTGTTCAAGTGTATTCCACCAACAGCGGTACATATCAGAAATACGCGACGGACTGTGGCTGCTCATTGTTTTGAGGTTCAATTCAGTACACCTCGAACTTCACTGTTTGAGAACTCTTTCATTTGGAGAACTGCGTTTATGTGGAATAAACTTCCTGAGAACGTTTTTCCAAATGGATTTAATCTCCAGCGATTCAAATCCAATGTGAATCACTACTGTCGCAGAGGCACCGCTCTTAGAGCGCCTCAAACATTTTCCTGTAGTGTTTAGGTTTTGTCCTTAAAAAAAGAGAAGTTGGAAAGTGTGCACGAAGGGCGGCATGTTTTTTAATGAAAGACATCCAAATTGTAACGTAAGTCATTAGTATATGTTTAATTTGGTGAATAAGTTTCACGAAAGTGGTTTGGTGACAGATGACAGATGACAGTCCAGTCATCACCAGAAGACGATTGTAGATACCAACAATCGAAACGTCGTGAACTAACGTGACTTGGAATCTCTAGGAAACTGCTCGTCAAAAAATAAATTGTCAGGGTATCTTTGGAAGCAGAATTGAACGCCATTCAAAATGATTTGCCACCTGACACCTCTTCCCATTCAAGATTCTAAGGGTAACATCTACCCCTTCTAGGGGGCTGAACCACGAGGGCTACAAATATTTCTTGAAAGTGTCCCCCTTGACTGTGTTTTCGATTCCCCATAATTTACTGGAAGGAAGATATTAAGGGTGAAAAGTTTCCAAATTGACACCCTGTATGGAGTATCGATAAAAATTTCACGTTCATGGCATACATTCAATCTTAGGTGTAGTCGAAAGAACTACAAACGATCCACGATCCATTTTCTGCTTTATATAATAATGAGGAGTATTAAGGCTGAAGGATTTTTCTCAAAAAATTTCCTTTTTTTTTAAATATCCCTGCTTCAATTTAACGATCCACCTATTTCAATAGTTTTACGGTTTATGATCGGAAAACCAGTTAACAATCACTTTTCACATTGTGATTAAATTGTTAGTGAATAGGGTGTAATAATGCCTTCGTTCACAAAATATGAGACTTTGAAGCGACTGAAATATTTATTATGGAAAATAAAATTGTTGCAAAACACAAGAATAAAATAGAGGTGTAAAACGGAACCCTTAACTGTGGGTAATGCAACAAAAGGACAGAGACAGCTAGTCATATTCTATGCCAATATGGAGTACTGCATCACACAGGAGGCAAAAAATTCATTGGAATTGCTTTCAGAATTCTGATCCTATATTCAGAATTCTGACTTCCACTTCCACTCGGTCTATAAACTTCCAATTATAACTTTCATTTCGAAATTCTGTTTTTTTTTCTTGGTATATTATCATTTCAGTTGCAACTTACTGGGAATTCTTACTTTCATCTAGCAATTCTAACTTTCATTTCAAAAATCTTGCTTTTCTCCAAACTATGCTACATTAGGCCAGATCAAGTTAGAACCAACTAATATTTACCAATTTGAAATAGGAATTTCGACATTGAAGTTAGGTCAGAATTTTGACTCGGAACGCCGCGACGAAGATTGAACATGAATTGTTTAAAACAAAATCAAATTTCATTAATGATATCCAACCATTTTCTGTTTTTTATTTTCTCATAAATATAAATCAGAAGTTTTGTTCATAACTGAAATTATTTAACATTGATTTTTTTACCGAAGTACCAGTTATATTGCTTCATTTGAATGGGAACAGGAAAGAGTATATTCATCATCTTCATGGCCCCGATTTCAACTGGACTTTAGAACAGTTCACAGAACTGCAACACGTGTTTCACTATACAGTAGCTTTCTCAGGTGTATTCATAGGCGTGAGTATGAATACATCAATGATTCTTTTGCTACAAATTGGCGGATTTTTTTTGTGAAAGCATCCGCCAACTTCCAACGAAGTGATTCATATAAAGGTATGGTTTGTCTGGAATAGGACCTCTGTCGTTGTTCATAGTTATCATGCAACACTTCACCATTTTCTTTCGATAGCATTCAAAGTGTAGTTTCATGTACCGATCTCAACAATTTAAGACAGTTACTGTGTTCGAAATAGGAACAACAACTACTACCGCTGTAGTGGACAACACGTCAGGCATGAAAATTTGCAGACCACGGCCAAGAAGACAATCGAAAAATAGTTTTCAAGAACGTTCCCTGCAAGTGGCCGTCGATAGATATCTCTCGAATACTTTCACCATCAACGCTGGTGTTCCCCAGGGATCCAAAATGTCTTCAACCCTCTGTTTATTTTATATCAACGACTTATTGGAAAAAAAACATGAGTCTAATATATTGCTTTGCTGACGACAACACACTTGTCTCTTCATTTCAATTGGATTCTAGGACATCGGCTACAGAGGCACATCTTCACCGGCAGCAGAAGGTTGCATATCTCAATGAGAATCTAGAAGTGACTTCTAATTGGGGTAAAAATAACCAGGTTCAATTCAATGCTACAAAAACCCAAGCATCGGTTTTCTCCGAGAAGATAAATGTCTCCGAACCGGATATAATAATGGCAGGTCAGACATTTTGGCTTTCCGTTTCAATAAGTTTGTTGGGATTTTTGTTTGGAGGTGATTGACAATGTTTCGTGATGAATTTCACTAGTTCGGACTTCCATTGTCTATTATATAAAATGATTTGAAATCCCTGAAACAATTGTGGATTTCCTTCTCCATTGTGAACGTGATGGAAGGTCTCACGCTGTTGATGTGTTTCAGAAAGGCGTCTAGTTCAGTATTCCCATGGTTCCATATTATGAAGGTGTCGTCAACATATCTCAACCAGACTCGAGGTTTCTTGTGGGCTTCTTTTTCTTCTTCTGGAAGTTTGTTGGGAGTTGAAATGGACACCAATATATCTTGGCTCAATTATGTAGCTAGAATGGCAAAGGCTGCTTCTCAAAAGCTTGGAACACTGTTCCGAACCAGAAAACTGTACACACCTCAGCAACTTTTGATGCTTTATAAAACTCAGATCAAACCTTCTTTGGAATATTGTTCTCATGTATGGAGCTCTGCCCCCAAAAATGCCAGGAAATTGCTGGATTCCAAACAGAAAAGAGCCGTCCGCCTGATTGGAGACACGAACAACCTAGAGCATCAAAGAAAGGTTGCAGATTTGTCTGTCTTCTATGGATACTTTCACGGGAAGTGTTCAAGTGACTTGGCACATTTGGTTCCACCAAGAGCGGTAGGTACATATAAGAAATACGCGACGAACTGTGACTGCTCATCGCTTTGATTTTCAACTTAGTACACCTCGAACTTAACTCTCATCTGGAGAACTGTGTTTATGTGGAATAAACTTCCTGAGAAGGTTTTTCCAAATCGATTTAACCTCCAGCGATTCGAATCGATGAAAAATAAACTATGGGAGTGATATCTGGAGATCTGGGTGTCCATTCTATGAGACCCCTTCTAAAGATCTATCTAACAGGAAATACTGCGTCTAGAAAATTATATACAATTATAACCAAGAAGTACAAAAAAGGAGATACACCATTTCGTTGAAACCAGATGTTGATTTGCAAAATTCTAAATATTCAGATTTTATTCAGAGAAAATAACTCTAATAGCTCATTCACGAACAAATCATTCTCGATCATCGACTTTTTAGGACCACTGATTGTACTGGTTTACCGCGCCATTCAATGAAGTATAAGTTGATTCGAAAATAAATATTTCGAAATAAAATCTCGAAATATGCATCTCTCCCAACTACCTGCACCGTAGGTTCTAGTAAATTTAGAAATGGTAATTTTCTAATAGGTATGTATCAATATCGTTGAACTTCAGTTTTATTGAAGGCTGTGACTTCAACAAAACTGAACTGAACATAACATAACCCAATGTTTATTTTTCCCCGAAAAACGATGTTTAAAATCTGTTTTTCCGTTAACCAGCTGTCGCACCCCTACGAACGATAACCCTGAGAAGTCGAAACTTGTGCGAGCTAGGGATTAACGAGGTCTTACCTTTCAACGTGTGATTCCTAACACGGAAGAGACAATGAAACAAGGTACCGGTGCACTTCTTGTGGGCTTCGGGCTCAACTATCCTGGATGGGACTCTGCGCACATTCATGCCAACTGATGTTGACAATGGTGATCGAACTTAATTATTTTTCATGTTTTCGTTGTGCCAATATTAATGAACCAAAGTGATGAAAGTTGATCTCAATTGATAGTTGAGAAAGTGAATTTTTATAATAGAAATAGAGCAATAAATAGCAAACAGGATATTTTCTGTATTTAGTTCATTCCTGTCCAGTGAAGCTACCATTTCCTCGAAAAACTGAGAATTCATCGGTGAAGATCTTCAATTAATTCCTGAGAATGACTAGCTTATAAGGATGAAATTTGTGCGCATCCAAAATTCCTACTACTGAAGATTTGGCAAATTTTATGTTCAGTAGCTACCTGGTAGGTAGTAAGTTTTTCTGCTGATAATACAGTGATAATACAGTGAGCTTGACCTTTCGACTGATCGCAATTTGTCGATGATTATCTGTTTTTTATATTTCTGTTTTCCCGGAATTGCTGCTCTGTCTTGTTTATAGTACCTTGAGGTATGATCGGTAAATCGGAGTATTTCTAAATGCTTGTGGCTGGTCTTCACTCTAGATGCAGCAATTTTGCTTGTTAACGTATCCATTCAACCAGAAATGAGCCTCGTCGCTGAACACAATTTTTCGATAAAAATGTGGATCTTTCTCCAACTTTGCCAGCGCCCATATTCACCAAATGTTAGATGTTGTGGGAGGTCGTGTGGCTTCAATTCTTGCACAAGCTGTATCTTATAAGGTTTTACACCCAAATCCTTTCGCAAAATTTTCCACGTAGTGGAGTAACAGAGGCTCAATTGCTGTGAACGGTGGTGGATCGACATTTCACAGTCATCACGAACACTGGCAGATACAGCCGCAATATTTTCTTCAGTCCTCACTCTACGTATGCGTGTTGGTGGTTTACTGTCCAATAATGTGGAACTGGGTCGAAATTTAGTCACAAGCTTCCAAATAGCTCCCTCAGTAGGCCGACGAAACTGCCCATGAATTGGAAAAAGTGCACGATTCACTTTCTTCGCCGACCATGAATTTTGATAATGAAATCAATAATTTGCAAGCGTTGTTCATTCATGAGTCGATTCATGGTTAAATTATAGACCAAACTGAACAAGTTTGACAATGACACAAGACACGATTCACGCGTGATCTGTGAACGCGTGAACAGTGTTGCCAAAATGATACCAGCAAAAAAATCACTTATTATATCTGATTGCGTTAGAATTTGATACCCTAGTGTCATATACAACATAAATTTTTCGCTGTATGCTCAAAAATTTTAACTTTAGGTTAATTTCATGAATCGCTTAATTTTGATAACATCGTTATACTTTAACCAATTTACACACAAGGTTATTAAAATATATACATAAACTTTCCTCTCGAATAATTCCGTCTATTAGTGGAAATCGTATGAAAATCCGTTCGGATGCATACGTCAAATAATACTTTCAAAAGCAACTTTTTGAAATCTCAATTTTTTTCGAAAGTTAAATACAATCAATGAATTTTGAAAATCTATTGAATAGTTTTTGAGTTCATCTAATCAGTTTTAATAGTCATCCCAACGTACTATGGTATTTTCTATACTATTTATGTAGAATACCTTTATATACGCATCCCATCTTTCCTGGTTTCAGGATGAAAATTCATGAAGTGATCGAGTAAAGACCACACTCAATTATCGTGTTACACTCAAGGAATCGAAACTGTTTAGCATCTTGTTTAACACTTTAACAACGTGTTTAGCTTCACGCTTGAGTTGAAAATTTTTGACAACTGTAGCAAATGCAGTTTAGCAGTTGAATTAAGAAAATAAGAGGCTTTGATGATTTGTATTGTGGGCATCAAATGTGACTTTTAAATTTGTCTGTACCTTGTACACTTTTTCTTAAGGTGCAAGAACAGATGGCAGTCTGCACCTAGCGATGCCGATTGTCATACTGAATCTCGTCCATTTATTCAAATCACATGTACAAATGTAGCTGAAATTCAATGGAGACCTTTATGTTATTATTATTACATTTGAAGTATGATCCATTACTTGCATTATAGAAAAAATGAAAATAATACAATTCATAGCATACTGTTCTGGGTCTTTATCAATAAAATACGTCATTCAAGTACATAATATAATATGCAGAAATAGTATATACTATCACTACATACAGGTGGGACGGCACCCGAATGAATTTAGTTCTTTCTACTCGCCCAATCGACCGCTATGTGAAACGGTGATTCAAATCCTACAGCCGATTAATCGATTTTTGTTGCTTACCGTATAACCCGTACTAGACCTCCTGAATCTTTAGCCCGCACAAGTTCCAACTTTTGAGGGTTATCGTTCTGCATTTGTTCGGCTAAGATTTCTGCCTTCGTGCGGCAAGCCGGCATGAGTTTTTCGAAAGTAGAGAGAGCATTATTCCATCAAGGACGATATTTGCCTCACCCGGAGCTACAAAATAGTTTTGCTGTTGGTCGAGAAGAAATACATCATGTTTGTTGGCTTGTATGAGCCTGAGGGTGGGGAATGAATAGTTTCAATAAATTCGGTACTTGTCATTCCCCACAATACCCCCTGTAGCGTAAGGCAACACCGGTGTCTCGTCAATACCGTGAAAGTGCCGTAGATGGTAATGAAGCACTTTCACGGCCGCGTTATATAGATGGATAGAGGCTGATGCCGCATATGCTGGACAAGCAAGTGAATAGGGTATCAGGCGCCACGCTTCAGGCCCTGCACCTTGTGTCAGGAACTTATATACCAATCACACAACTGCGGTAGATTTAGGTGTTACAAACACCATTCTGGCAGGCCATAATGAACCCCTCAGTTTCCTCCCACAGCACACTCGACCTGAGGAAATCGAAGGTTAATATTATTATTATTTCCAAAGGGTCGAGCCCTGTCCCCGGAGCTCCGAGAATCATGTGCCCTAAACAGACGTCATGAGCCAAGAATGACAGCCTTCTGCATCTGTCCCGCTAAGATTTCTGCCTTAGTGCGGCAAGCCGGTATGATTTTAAGATTCGAGAGTAGAGAGGGCATCATTCCACTAAGGACTCCAATAATCAGAACAACCATCTTGACAGAGTGGTCTGGATAGAGTCTGCGGAGTTCGAAGAGAAAATATCGATACTTCATCCGTTTTTCCTTCTCTTTTCAGACGATATTCGCCTCACCGAGAGTTGAAAACTCCACGACAAATATCGTCTTGCTCTAATGGTCAAGAAGAACTACATCAGGCTCATTAGCTTGTATGAGTCTGTGGGTTGGAAATGAATATCGCGTATATTGTCATTACCGTAAAAGTGCCGTAGGTGGTAATAAAGCACTATAAGGGTCGCGTTATTTCGGTGGATATATGCTGAGATCCCATATGCTGGACACGCTAACAGCGAGTACTTTAGGATCTCAGGCGCCTCGCGACAGGCCCTGCACATTGTGTCAGGAACATTACCCATCACGCGACTGAGCTAGACTAGGGTGAAGAAACCACCCTAGCAGGCCATGATGTATCCCTCATTTTCCGATTCCAGCTCACTCGACGTAACGAATGCGAAGGTCAGGTGTTCTGATGAGCCGAGGTCTTCAATGCTGTTAAAGAAGACCTCCATGCATTGACTTTTATGTGCGCCTTTTGCTGAACGGGTTCCTACTTGGTGACCTCGTTTAGGCTCAAAAACTTAACGCGAGTTCATTTGCCGCTCCGGCAGCAGCCCTAAAAAGAAATGCTCCAATTCCTATTCTCTCATAATCGCCGACTATGCAGAGAAGGGGATGTGAATTCCTGAGTGGTCATTCTGTCATGTAGACACTCCATACTCAAAAGTACGCGCTTCCTTGTTGTCGGGGGAAGTACAACCGTGGAACAGATGTTTTGGAATGCAAACTACTTTGAAGATGCGTCATTTTTCGGGTCTTTACATCGAGTTGATACAGCTCCTCACAAGTCCACTTCATTGGACCGACAAGCATATCCATAGTAGCAACTTTGTTTTTCCCCGACAGTTCCGATGACAAGTGCACATATTGCCGCGAAGGGAGTTCTTCGCTGGTCTTGCCTCTTGTGAGTAAAATTGTACCACCCCGAGCTTCACATCCTCTTCGTAGTCCCCGCATCGTCCTCTTTTGAGGTGGATCGTTGCAAATTTGTCTGTCCCGAATTTTATACCGATGGCATGCGTGTACTCTTCCACCACCCTCAAGGATTGATGGAGATACTTTTCTCCAGAGGCATGAAGCTTGAAATCTTCCATATAAAACAAATGGTTGATCCAATTGTCATAATGAGATGCAGAAAATAGGGGGGACTGAGAGAATCGCCCTGAAATACACCCCTTCTGAGAGTGACCCACCCTGTTTGGATTCTAGCCTGACCAGATGTTATGGTGAAGCTAGTCCGCCAGAGTAATATTAATTGTTCAAACCATCTTACTATTTTGTCGGGTACCGCAAGACATCTGAGCAAATGAAAGATGAGCTCATGCGAAATTGTATCAAATGCCTTACGGTAATCGATCCAGTCCATAGAGAGGTTACGCTTATACTGTATCGAGTTATGCACTACACATATATCGATGAACAGCTTCTCTTGACATCCAGGTACTCCTCTCTTTGACCCTTTCTGCTCATATATCCGTTCGAATACTCGGTCAACTGAGGTGAGTAGTTGACCAAGTATTATTATTATAATAAATGGATGATATTTTTTGAGTCGATACTGTTTTTTTTTCCAATATGCGAAGTCTTCGTTTGAAGATTTTGATTTCCACTCTGAACGTTTGAATTTTGTTCATGACTACTCCTCATTCAGGATCGTACAAATTTCAGGTTAATATCAATTTGTGTATCCCACAATTGCTATTAATAAACTATAACAATTGATTTTCTTCAAATTTTTATTTCAACTTTGTATAATTAACAGATCGATGAAACTTAACGTTAAAATAATTATTTGCCACCCAAATCTATAAAATGACGGTTTCTCTATAGTCGTGCCAAGAAATACGTAAAGCAGTCAATCTTCGAAACTCCTTAGAAACAGCTTCGATTTTAATGATTTTTTTAATTTTTTTTTATTGGTCATTGAAATCAGAAACCTTTCAAAGAGTGGAGAGAACTGGTGTTTAAACAATATGCATGATATTCATACAAGACATGTAGTTTTGCATGGCTTCGTTTTGAAAACAAATCTTCGATAATTAATAACACAACAGTATATTAGATATTCACATGATAACTCTACCAACGTTGAAGTTACTTTTAATATAATATAATAATGACGAAACTAAAGGAATCTGAAAGGATCATAGATATTCATTCATTCATAAGAAGATTGCTTTATCTCTTGGCCAACCCCATTTTTCTGTTGTTAACTTGCGAGTAAACTCTTCTAATATGTGATTTTTTCAGCATTCTTTCTCGTAGCTGAATGATAAACTAGCAGGTAGGTACTTGAATGCAGCTATTTATTCGAATCAAATTGTCAATTCTGAAAACACTTTACGATTTCGTATTCTGAAGCTACTGTTAGGTAACCTTTGTTTGCAGTTCATTCAAAATTTTGTCAGTTGTGTATGTGTACAGTACATTGTGAGAATATAATCATTACATTCATAAAAAAATTGTTCTTCACTTCGTTTCTCAACCATAAAAGTTTCAGCTGCTTTTGATAAGTATCAAACATTTTAATAAAATAATTTTCTTCTTATAATAAAAAGCAGATGTAGTATATCCAATGAATGCATGAATGAAGAAAAGATGATTTTTAGTGATACTATGATATTCCATTGATATTTTTGACTGATTAAAAACATTTTCATCAACATCAGGTGATAAAGGCATCAATAGAATTGACAAATGAATATTCTCTACTAAAATGATGTAGATACTTTGATATTACTATTGAACTATCCGCGTCACTTTCTGCTTTATACCAAAACCGAAACAAATCAAATAGAGTTTTATCTACATATCATCGAATTTTCTCAGACATTTCAGTTTCATCATCATTGTATCCATCAAACACATGTTGATGCTACACTGATTACATGTTATATTAGGTATTCGATATACAAAGAATTTTTTTCGAAAACAACCAATCCAAACTGAATTTTTGTATAAATATCATAAATATTGCTTGAACAATATAAATAATGATGAGCCCACTTCAAAAGGTTTCTGATTTCCAATATAAAAAAACATAAATTTGATAACAAAAATCGGAGTTGTTTCCGAAGACGTTCGGGGAAAACACTTCGTTGATTCCACTAACAGTTGAACAATGAAAAAAGCTTACCGTGATAATTACATTCTGTGTGATACGTTGGTGTTAATGGTTGTAGTGGAAATATCGAAAAATGACGCAGAAAATACCGTCACAAAATTTAAATGATTCTATAAAGAAAGGGAATGTCGAATGTGATATTTTTGTGAATTACTTTCATCATGTAACTGTTATATTGTTGAATAAAACTGAAACCAAATCTAATGGATGAATAAACCCTTAGTCAAATGTTTTAATACGGATCAGTGCGAACTGAAAAACCGCTAATTAAGATAGGTTGCCACAAATATGTTGAGTATCAACAAAATACTACAATTTGCTTGGAAAAAAAAAATTGCTTGGAAACTTAAAGGCTGCTGATTGTGTGAATAAAAAGTAAATACCTCAAAAAACAATTTTCACCTGAACAAGCTTTCCCAACTGGCAAATGCCAGTTGGAAACAACTATCGCCCTGGCTAATACCAAGACGAATATTGAATCATATCCTTCAGACAATTGTGCAAGTTTCGTCACAGGGAAAATTCTTGCTGATAAGTACTTCTTACTTGAGTTACCATACCCACCAAATATATACACAAAATTTCAAAATATCTGTCGATCCGTGCGGAGTGCGACAACAAACACTGTGACACGAGATTTTTATATAAGTATGATGAGCTGTTTTTTCGGGTTTCGCTCCGTGTTCTGTGTTTTTTATCTTCATAAGGATTATTTTCAAAAACGTTTCGTTAAAGTTCAAATGAAGTTAGTAAAACTGTAACATCGAGGGTCCTCATATACCTATGTATGTCAAGAATAAAATTATTTGAAAACATAGGTCCACATATAAAATTTGTGAAAATATGGCACATTGAAGATTCCGATACCATTAACTCCAGGAGAGACACTGAAAGTCTGAGCCTGTTATATACTTATCTCCTCAGTTTGAATGAAATAATGAATTTGATATAATTGTTGATAATAAAATAATTGAAAACCCTCACTTTCATTTTCTGTCATGATAAGTTTACTCTATTGTTCTGTGAAATCTCACTGGCAATATTGTAGTGGTCAGAATATGAAATTGCTGCCAAACACTTTCTGTCTAAATTCATTTGTCATTAATGTCAATGTCTGACAACCTGTTGTTTTCAACGCTCAAGGTTTATCAAAGTAATCATCTCGTTTTATCATAGACATTATTATATGTTTTTGAATAATTTTATACTTGACATACTAGCTTCATTTCAAGTAATGAGTAATAACATGTTGTTCTACACAATTCATTGAATTAAATCAATGATTGTGAGAGTTCCCGATGAAGAAACAATAGAAGCCTTTTCGAAAGCGCGAACAAAAAAAAATCACAGTATTTCTGATATTTTGTGCAAAATAATATAAATGCCACCCCAAATAACATTCAGACATGTTAAGGGAACTCCTTGAAACTTGATAGAAACTGTGGCATGTACTACGAATTTGAAAGATGATATCAGAGCAATAATTTGCCTAACAACTCTTGTGGCAACCTTCTTTTAACCTACAAAACTGCAAAACAATATGTTTCACGTTGTTCAAAGAGGTGCAACAGGAAATATAAATCATGAGTTATGTTTGATTTAAATTAGAATGTAAATTTTCCTGGGTACCTATTCCTGACTCTTCGCATTGAAATTGTTTGAAATGTTATCAATCCTCAACGACAATAAAATGCATTAATACAGTGGGCTAAATATACTATACCGCCTTCGGGACTATACTTCGATCGTCAGATGGAGTCATATGTATAAAATCTGTTTCAAATATGTTTTTCCGTTAATCTCTCAGAAGTTGAGAAACTTGTGCGAACTAAGGACTAACGAGGTCTTACCTTTTAACGTGTGATTCCTAACACGATTGCAGAATCATCCCAGCCCCAACCAGATAAATTCTCTCGAGAAAAATATCTGGTCGAGGCGGAAATCAAACCCACGGTCTTCCGATCGTAAGTCGGGCGCACTACCACCGCGGCCAATTCCACAACAACATTCCAACAATAAAATTACTCCATTCAATTTTGTCCTATTTGCCATAGTTCAGGAAAAGTTGGTGAAACATTCTATAAAATTCATTTTGCGAATAAAATGTGTTCATTTCAAATTACAAAAAATAACAGAAAGTATTATTCGTCTGGTGAATTTTCAGAAATTGTTCCAAAATCTGCCTCAAATTATTATTAGCCTTGAAAGTGTATATTTCGCAGTTTCTAAAATAACATGTTATAAAAAACTGATTCAGATAAGAAATGGTGACAATTCAAGTGATATTGTAAGTGGTAACTTTCAATTTCCCTTCAAATCCGCCTATTGGAGACCATTTTGTTGTTGTTTTTTTGTCTCCATATAGAATTTGTAATCTTGTAAAATAATCCAAGTTCAAAGAGAAAGATCAATTCCAGAAGGTATCGAAGGTTACCGATGAGTGGCATAGTAAATGCACTTCAATGTAGATTTTGATGAACTGTCAAAAAACCTGGAGTTGCCATCCTTGAATATTCAGGATATTGGTATCCAATTATATTTCAGAAAATTAATTGAAGTTGAATTCATTTGAATGTTCTATCGTAATATTCACATAACTGGTTTACATATTTACATATGTAACTTTTCAATCTCTTCAACTTCTACATAGTGTTTTGTTCATTTGACGAGGTAGGCTTTTTATTACTATGGAAAAAATTATTCGACATGTTAAAAATAAAGTTCTTTGAAAATTTTATCGTCTGCCTATATTTCTGTCAGTCTGTCAGTCTGTCTAGTTCGTTAGTTGAATGGATGTGCATCCGTCAGTGGTGTCAAAGTTTTGGGGATCGAGTTTGTTGAAAGAATAGAGAAGATATCAACTTACATTTTGCACAATAAACCTATTTTTTTTTGAAGTTAGGTGGCAACTATTTTCTAAAAATATATTTCAACTCCGAAACGACACGAGATATCAATTCACGTTACCAATTTTGTATACATCAGTTAGTCTTTCAAAACTCACGGATACATCTTTCATTTATATGAAATATCGAATGAATAAAATATTTATCAAATATATTTTGAAAGACTGAAAATATCAAAACTTACAAATTTTATTCTTTTCAGTGTTCTACAAAAAAATATCAGAACATATTTTCCTTGACTATAAATTTCAGGAATTATTTGATCAAAAGCAGTTATTGATTAAGCATATTTCAGAAGCATAAGCATACAAGTTACAAATCACAAAGTCAATAGTTCAGGAATTATTCTCCAAAATCATGAAACCGACCAATCGAAATATATCGAAATATGTTTCCAACGCAAACAACGTGATGTAGTAGTATATACAATATTCGTATCCGGGTTTGTTGGCCGTAGTCTGCAAGTTTCTTAGCGTTTCGACTGCAGTAGATATCATAAAAGGTTATGAGGCAACGGACGAAGGGTTCAGACGACAATTTCTCTTGAATTCAGAGTACCGAGAACTTACACTTCTCTTGGTGGTTCCATCGTAGACTGATCCACAGCTACAAGATATCCCCTAAACCCTGGGATCGCTAAAGGCTCTTTTAGCTGATTTTAGACCCTTCTGGTTTTCTTTTATTGATTTCTCATTATGTTTTTCCAAAACTCTCCAGATCAGATCGATAAAATCATATGGCAGGCCTATTTAAAATTGCCCTGGCAAACTCTTTTCTGGGTCAGCCAGCCACTCTCGTGGCTGGTTTAAGAAAAATCTGTTTTTTCGTTAATCAGCTGTCGCCCCTATACGAACGACAACTCTCAGAAGTAGAGAAACTTGTGCGAGCTAAGGACTAATGAGGTCTTACCTTTTAACGTGTGATTCCTAACATGGTGATTGGAGTTTGTATTCAGATACCTCTTTGTGTGTGTTGGTTACCTGTACACACTATGACTCAATGCTCCATCTTTACGTCCACTAATACATCCAAGAAGGCGATTGTGAATTGGATTTTTGGGTTGAAGGAGTTCAGATATGCAAGAATTCGTTTAATGCTCCCCACCATCCTAACACAGGAACGTATCATCAACCTAATAAAGCTAACAATATGGTTTCTCAGTCGCTAGCACATTGCTCGAATTTTTTAATGAAGTTTACTACTGAAAAAATTATCGGGCTGCCCATTGCGGTGTCATCCGGTGGGATATATCGACAAATCAGCATGTTATCGCGACTGAAAAGATCCAAGTCATTGGCAGAACTCAGAGTTAGGTACTACCCAAGCTATATAGGCAGGCATAGAAAGTCAGAAACTTCTGAAGTTCGGGTTCGAAGGCCTAGGATTTTTAGAATAAATTCCAAGAATCCACAGCCTTCGAACCCGAAAATAGTGACACTGGAACCCTCCTCCGCGAGAGTCTTAACCATTTTGTCAGAGAAATAATTTCAACCAAAAGGAAGAACGAATAAAAATTTATGAAATCTGTATACCTACACTCAATTGTTCTCACACCAGATCATTTGATTCAACCAATAGAAACGGCTTTGAGAATATCTACTACAGATGTGACAAAATGTCAGCTGCCGACCACCTCCAATAAACCCGGAAAATAGCTTTGACACTATGTCAAGCAATTTCAATGTATCAAAATGGGATTCGCAATACTTTTGATCGTAGTATTTATATGTCAAAAATTATCTGTTTCGAGAGACTTCAATGTACTACACCCTCCCTGGAGGGGTTCGTGTTACAATGCCATTTTACGTGTTTTCAATGCGAGGAGTCAACGATAGGTCCTTCAGTATTCTCCTTTGAACAGTGGGAAATGTTCAACAGGCGGAAATCTGAATGAATAGTTTTACAATGGCAAAGATGCATGATTCACCGATTAATAAAATTTTGGGTGAACCTGGCCATCATCGCCATCTGACAGTATCACACATTATAAAGTGGAAGCACTAAGGTATATATAGAATAGAGTGTGGGAAATGCTCTGTAGTATATACGGGCCAAACCGGTAGAAATTTTGACGTAAGGCTCCGTGAACACGACTGTTTGGACAAGTAAAGACAATCCCAAAATCCTACACAAACGTGTGTATTTGTTGGAAGCCATGGAAATCAATAAATCAATTGAAAACCCGAAATATATAACCCTTAACGAGCAACTCGATTTATGTAGGTCTCTACTCTTGAATTATAAGTTTGACAACCCCGGTAGTTTCCATAATCTTTAATGTAGAATTTTTATAGTTGGCACCCCTTCTCATTCAATTACCTGCCCATCCAGCTTACCTACAAACTCCCTATATGACCACGTTTTTAGATTTCAAATGTAAGAAATTATTCAGAAAGTAAAAAATTATTATCATTGAAAAAATAGGTTACTGTTCCAAAACTTCAGAGTACTCAAAAATAATTGAAGGTTATTCACGGAAGTTGATGTTATGAGAGTGGGAGTACCTATAAAAAATAATACTATAGTGATAACGCTCAGAAGTTCATTTGTTGCTCTCTGAATTACTAAACTGGCCGCCATATACAAAAATTCATATCGCCATATACAGCGAAATACATGTTGCTTTTGTAAACTGTCGAGTGAAAATCTAACGATAAACATGTAATATATCAATATATGGCATATGAACTTATAACATATGAATTGCTTATTATTGGTTTCTGGATAATGCATCTGATCTCAGATATTTGAGCATTGAATTGGGAAATTAATAATTCATTTATTGTTTTTAAGTCAATAATTCGTATCTTTTATTACTCATTGACTCCCAATCAAATACCGCTAGAGTTGAAATGCGGATAAGTTTTTCCAAAACTCTAAAAGTTGTAATAAATATGTCGGAAAACCTCACTGGAAAAATTAGGGGTTTGTAATAACACATTTCAGGTATTTGGCAATCATTTGTGGTACATAAAGACAGTGATTTTTTTTATGATCATCATATTACCAAAACTCCCAGGAATTTCGAATTTTTTTTTCTAGCTGGAAACAATTTTTTGGTATTACAAAATTCAACATACTCTCTATTTCTTACCGTCGATCTCTCTGCATAGAATTCAACGTGATTAGTCTTGTTATTGGAAAAAGATCAGCGTTTATATTTCAATTTTACTGTTTATTTTTCAAATATCTGTCAATACCAGTTTTAATTCACTTCATTTATTTCTCTAGCCTCAGCTGTCAATTGTGTTAAAAGTTTTTAGAAAATAGAAATCCTAACCTTCAACATTCAGTGTAGAATAACATTCAGTCAAAATTAACCTGGAGTATTTTTTTATAACCATGTAACAATAATCTTTTTCGGATATTGAAATTTGTGAATTCGGATTCTGAACTTTAGACAACGCTATATTAACAACCGTTCAAAAAATTGTCCTACTTAACACAAGCAAAACAACTTATGATACATTGAGTCTTAGTATTAAAAATATAACAGTACTTTTTCAAGAACAATAGAACAAAACATTATTTCAATACTCATAAATATTCAGTGTATAGAATTCAATCAAATTGTTATGTTTTAACGATTTGTCTTAAATATATGACGTAGCTATGTACAATAAATATATTGAGAGGCTATATACAAAGATAATGACACAAGCGGTGGTATACGGAAAACAGCCAAAATTTTGTTGAAAAGACATCGCCCACAATAACAAAATTTCATACAGCAAAACACGACAAACGGAGTTCAACGTCGAAAATTTGATATACAGTGCGAACCCTCTTAACTTTTGAACTAGAGAAGATATCGAACTCGGACAAAATTTACCAACGTGAAGAAGAATCATCTACAGTTCTTTTTGTTAAAAAATACAGTGGTGTTACATTACTCGTCGCTGAGAGGGGGCCACAAACTTTTGTAATAGAGAGATGGGTCTTGTGATACCTCGTTTCATATGTATACTCGTATTAATCCATTATACAACACATTTTATTTCTGGTGGCTCAAAAACCAAAGAAGGCTCAGGATGTGTAGTGTACCCCAGATTACTAGGCCTAAAGATTAAGTGGGGAATGGGAAAAAATACCAGCGTGGTTCAAACAGAACTGGCTGGTATCTCAATCCCCACAAAAGAAATAACCAGGAAAGGAATTTCTGGCAAAAACATAACATTTTTTTCAAAAACTACACCTCACGATTTGATCTTCACAAACTTTATATTGAAAAATATATCACAACATGTTTCGCTAGCACAGTAGATTTTTCAAGTAGCTAAATCACTTGAGAAAGCTACTGTGCTAGCCAAACATGTTGTGATATATTTTTCAAAATAAAGTTTGTGAAGATCAAATCGTGAGGTGTAGTTTTTGAAATTACTATGGATCTTCATGAAGTAACGGCCGAATCAATCAGAAAAAAAAACATAACAATCTGCACTGATAGCAGACAAGCCCTATTAGCCTTGAACAGACAACGTGTCCCTCAGGGCTAGTGTCATCAAGATTTAGCCAAAGCCTCGAAAGATAATAACATTATCCTGAGGTGGGTTAAAGGACACAACAGGAGTAAAGGTAATCGCATGGCCGACTCTTTAGCTAAGGAAGCGGCTGGACTAAGAATTTTAGGACCCAGTGATGGCCTGATGACTTCGATAATTGCGGAACTAGCCAAATGTCACACCCATGCTCAATCCCTGAAGAGATGGGATGGAATCAAGGATGCAATCTTGCCAGGATTACCCTGGACGACCCAGGGAAGCTGGCGCCGAAGAAATATCTGGCGATGACCAGGAAAAATCTACGCTCAACAGTAGGATTTCTGACTGGCCACTATCAACTAAGGATACACCTCCATAATATGGGGCTAGTGGATACACCTCTATGCAGGATGTGTGAACAGGAAGATGAAACTGTCAGGCATGTCCTATGCGAGTGCCCGGAGTTATCGTCAATAAAAGAGTATGTGTTCGGCGAGTCTTGGCCTACACCTGCCGATATAAAGGAAATGTCGCCTAGTGACCTGTCCACCTTCCTGGAAAGGACAGGATGGACGATGACCTAGGAGGACAACTCCTCGGGAGGATGTACAATGGGTCACATGTGGCCTAAGTGTTGTGGGCTTACACTCACCCTCCCTACTCTACAGATACAGACAGATCCTGACAATATTGAGATACGTTTACAATTTCACAATATCAAACAAGATATCACAAAATCCTCATTTATATTCGATACAATTTAAGCACCCTGTTAGATATGAGTGATGCAACTCTATTGTCTTTCTCATCAAAAAATATTAAAAGTAATGAATTTTTACATACATTTTGTATGACTTCGAAAACACTATTTACATCCGCACTGTATTACTGAAATTGTGTTTGGACATCGAGTATATTGAAAAAAATATTATATTATTGACAATGTCTTTGAAAAATAAAATGAACTATTCACTATCAACTAGGTCAATTATTGCAATTATCTTTGGGTGGAGTGTGATTCAGCAAAAACGCGGCATATTGGGTTCCTTTCAGCGATTTGTCTGGAAAATAACAATTGTCATTACTATATGTAATTGATTTCAAATAAAAAAAGTATATATTGGAAATGGAATTTAACGACGTCAATCTTTTACGAAGTTATTTCGAAAATAGAACTGTCAAAATATCGCTGATTTTTTGAGGAAAAAAATCTCTTACAAAAAGTAGGAAAAATAGAGAACACTTCGAACATTGAGATCATTCAATCTGCCAATAGTATAAAGTCCCCAGTCATATCTGTCTATCTAAATGAACGCGATGATCTGAAAAAGGGTTTGTATATGATTTATGAACAACTTCTGTAAATTGATTTTAATATGACAATGTTATCCATGAGGAGTCGGGGAGGTTGAACTACTCGGGGATCTTCAATTGAAAACCCTGCCTAACCCTACTAGATATAAGTTATTGTCCGCGGTGGCGGAAGAAAGGAAAACTTACCATACCCATTTTAATGCTTGAAATAATGGTTACATATATACAGGCCGTTTCTTTTATCATGTTGTGCCATTGCTATATTCTAAACCGTAACAGATACGAAGACGATTAAATGGGAAAAAAGGTAACTGTCATCAGGAACAATACAATGGTCGAAGAAAATTTACGGGAACTCTCGCCCTTCTCGAGTTATACGGGGAAAACCAAAAAGGGTGTTTTTCGTTTTTTGCGAATGGAATTGTTATTTCAGAGAATATTAAAATGGAAAAAGAAAATGTTATTGGATTCGAAGTGTACTATGACGATGTAATAACAAATATTCGATAAAACGTTTCGTGTCAACATGGNATTCAGAATTTTATTTGAAACCAAAATGATACATAGACTTAATTTTGATCAGTTATTTTTTTCTGGACCTCGTCAGAATTTTCCCACAGGATCTTGACCCCACCTAAAACTTCTTGCCTACCCCTGTGTTAAACTTATCGAAGCATTCCATATTCTCAATTGTATATACCGGAAGTGTATGAAATTTAATCACCTGCAGTGTTGTTGAAAACACTCATCGTACACTGAACGATGTTTTCTATTTCAAATCGAAAACACAGATATAAGCAACATTCAACAATTTTTTTAAATTATGTTGTTATGAAAAAAAGTTGGCAACACCAATATCAGCATTTCGATGGTCGGTATACACTTATCTTAAGTTGATATCATGGAGATGTTAATGTCACATGTGTTTGTTAGGATGTATTAATTATTTTTTTCCTCTCTATGAAAGTTTTTGTGATACAAATGTTAGTGGAGAGCCGAAAAAGGTTTCCTCAAAAAAAGTATTTAAAATAATCTGGATGGATAATAGTTTACGAAATCAGGAATGGCTCTTTTTTGATTGTAGTATAGAAATATTCGGCATAATATAGATTCTTGTGCGGTATTGATCCTAAAACGACAAAAAAATTGTGTCGCATTTTCTTCGTTTCATGATAGAACAATACAGCTTAAATGCATTGCGTGCCAATATTCTAATAACTTCGATGCACGGTTTTTCATCCATCTACAGTTCTACAGAACGTATGTGGCACGAACAGGCCGTTTCAGGCCATGAATCCATTGCGTATATGAACGTGATAGGATTTAAAATATAAAACTAGTTATGGTCACTTGAAAGAATAGGCTAGTTTCCTTTTTCGCTTAAATAGCAGCCGACCATATTAATCTAGCCGACCTTTAAATCGAGAGCGCTGAATGTGGTCGGTCGCTCTCGATATAAAGGAACTGTACAAAAAAAATCTGGGCTGGAAAACACGTAAACTTTTCCACCAACCTGATGTGTGAACTGAGGATCAGCAAAGTCTTACATTTTAAAGTGCGATTTCTAACATGCATCAGACGATACACAGTAAAAACTTTTAGCCCCAGAGCAGGGATTCGATCCGCATTCACAATAGCAGCGATTCTTATATTCTTAAGTGACTCATCAATCAGCCACCGTCTGACATATGTTGAATGGAACACTTTGAAATATCAAAGTATAGTCGAAGTAAACGATATTGTGCACTCTTAAAGTTGGCTGCACAACCAAAGGCCAAAAAAACAATACATAGAAATGAACCGGCAGCGAACTACTCCACGTGGACTATAGACTTGGCGGTTCGTATTGGATAATTTTTACTAACCGAGTTTTATGATTGGCTGAAGAGTAATAAAATTAAATTTGAAATCATGTTACGGTGACGAATAGAAATCAGGGAATGCGGGGATAATTATCGCCGTAGTGTTCAGTTTAGGAACTGATCGCGATTTGAGTGTTGAAATTCGATATTGGTGCAGTTATAATTACTTAAAATTTTTGTTATCTGTTTGAAATGTGGCGACCTTGGACAAGTACTAATAGTAATAACAAGTGTGATAGCAACGCACACTTTTTCCAGTGTAGTGATTCCAATAGCGATGGTGAACAATGCGAAAAACAGATATAAGTGAATAAGATTCGTATGCATTTGAATATTGAAACACAGATAGTATCTTTCAATGTATATAAGAATCTACATCTCAAGTTTNTGTACTTTAACTATATACTATATATGGGTTCTGAAATTACTGGAAAAGTTAAGAAGAAATTAATATTTAATAATGACTACCTGAAGAAAGTGAATAACGTCTGGCAGAGTAGCCTAATTTTTGTTATTTGAGCTTGTGCCAAATTTAAATATTTCTTCGATTGTAAGTTATAATCAATGAAACCACAATTTGTGAATCACTTCTGGAAAAAAACAAGAAGGTTTTTCTTTTAGTGTAATCAACCTAAAGACCCTAAAGAATTTCCGAAGAATTTGACCTTTTTGAAAATGGCAGATATCTGATGTCACAAGCACCGACTATTCTCGAGAGTGCTAGACTGTGACAAGACATACAAGATGCCTCTCAGTGAGCGTCTTTCATAATTTGTCAGCATAACAATGATGTTGGGAGCAATCCAGCTAAAATAATTGGAGTTCCGGTTATACCGGAAGTAGGTTGAAACTTCTTTATTCTGTGTATCATATTACCTACATATCTTACAGGATTTTAAAAATGTGAGACATAATGTAAAACCATCGAGTGTGCTTTAGACCACACGACAGAACACTCAAGAAATATGGAGGCAAACCGCGGACACGAATTTCCCCCTTTTGATGTATATCATACACACTCGAATACAGGGTGAAAATTTGAAAACTTACAACGGCTATACGTGAGCAACCAAATGAAAACAACTTCCATAATGAGGAGGGTGAAAGGAAATGATGTAATAGCTAGCTTATTTTCACTTATTTCCTCGCCCCAGCCACCCCAACTTTATATTCTTGAATGACAACTCCCTACTTGCGACACCTTATCTGAAAGATCTTAAGTAATTCTCTTCAATGGTAGCCTACAAAACTACATTCGATGTAGCAATGATTCATTAGTTCCACCACCTAGGCTTGGCAGCATCGGTATCAATCAAAAAATTTCACAAAGACCGTCTACAAGTGCACAAGCTACTAATAATCGTATCGTTTTTGCTCCGGAGACAGTAAGGCCATTACCAAAAACACCTCCCAGGTTTGAAGGGCGAAAAACTAGAAAATCAACTGTTCATACCGAAACACCAAAGAAAGAAGAGATATGAAAAAATCATGAAGCAAAATTAAAACGGAACAGAGCTAAACAAGTTGTCGCAGTTGCGACTCTCAACTCTCTGATTAATCTTTAAACCAAATGTTTTCTTTAAGTTTACTCTCAATGTTAAGTGTTATGTGTTCTCTTTAGTTTATTTTGAATGCTCATTTGATTAAAAAAAATATTTTAGAGTATTCAGAATGTTAATTTTATTAATTGACGTTGATTTGATTTTTGAAATGTTTTTCATTTAGTTTATTTCCAAAGTTTATTTGTTTTCAGAAATGTTTTCTTTAAGTTCATTCTCAAATTTTGTCAACAAAGTATTTATATTTGGTTTTATGTTCATTTATTATCCTTAAATGTTCTGCTTTCACCATGTCATTCTCGAATAGTATACGTTTCAAACGCATCCAGTCTTAAATTACACCTTTTTTGTGGCTGAAGTAGAAGTTTTTTCACCTTTTTTGGAATGGTATGGAGCATTCTCTAAAACAATCACACAATTCCCTTCTAGTTTCGGAAATATGTTCCTAAACCAATTCTTAAAAGATATGCCATCCATTTCCTTATGATAGTCGCCCGTTTTATTCGACTCGAAAGCCCACAAGGCGTCGGGGACAAAACCGGTTTCGCTTCCTATGTGACATCCTCAAAAGGGATTTATTTTGTTCCAGTTGAAACAGGAGAAATGTTTCTTTTCGTACGAATAACATCAGATAACAATAACAAGTTATTTTGTTCACAAACATTCGCGGTTTCTTGACAGTATAATGCGGTGATTTTTACCTGAAGGGTTTGCAAGCCAGTAGAGAGGCCATCTATAAAAACCTCTATTGAAAAAGTTATTGATTAATTAACCCAAATTTTGGACTGCGTTTATCCACGTTTCATCAAGGTAATAGATTTTTCTATTCTCTCATCTGTAGGCTCTTATTTTCATTTAATATTGTCGTCTCCACAATACTATTTCTGGTTTCTCGAGCAAAAAACTATTTGTCCTTCTTTTTTCAAATTCAAAACTCAATTTTGTATTAATTTGTGGAATGTCGACCTTTTGAAATTTGGTTGATCAGCATCATCGTTTACAATTTTTATAATTGAATCTATTTTTGGTATTTCGTTTCGACAAAAAAAAATATTTTTTTTCGGTTTTGGAATCAAAAATGAATGCTTTTGTTTATATTCTCTCGTTACTCCATAGACACTTGAGGAGACACTCCAGCAATGTTTTCTACTTTCATCAACGTACGCTAAAGGATTTGCTTCTATTTGAATTTTGTAAATGTTCATCATTACATTTACCTCATTAATATTGAGTTAATTTTTTTTCTTTATTCAAGTGGTGTGTAGGGACACAGATTAGCAGTTTCTTCAGCCGTATCAGTACTCGACATTTTAATAATTTTAGATTTCAAAATACCGTATATGTACACACCACAGGCGTTAAAACGTAACTGACCACTCCGACACTGTAACAATGAATTCCGCCAGCCGATTGCAATTGAATCTGATTGGCCAGCGTAAGGGACCTTCTTTATTTTACCCAATAGATGCAAATTTACATGGTGATCATACTTTGATCACACATCTATCGTTGTTTGGGTTACTTCGTTTGTTGGATAGCTATAGTTTACTTATAATCGGAACTTGTCCTTCAAGAACTTTACCATTATTATTATACCCCCAGTAAACGCAATGAGCCAACGATAACACATTTGTATTTGACTATCTAAGATGGCTGCTATTCTGTGACAGCCGGTATATTTTTCAGGTTAGGAATGGGGATGTGCTTCTTAGACCAACGACGAATCGAGAAATATTTTATACATTTTACAGAGTCTTGGGCTGTTGCGCAACACTGCAATGATTTGTTCAGGTTACACGTGTGAATAGATTTTATCTTTGTATTGAAGTTTTATATTTTCAGAACTACAGTTACCAGCGACACCAATCGGTTTCACATGGGTGGCAGAATATGTCCTCGTTGACACATTAGCTAGTTCATGAAGAAGGCTCCCATTGTTACCTGATGGGTATGATTTTGTGAATATAAGGTACGTAAATTTCAGCCTTTAGAAAGTCCTAGAACATTCCACAGCATTCTGGAACGTTGTGGAATGTTCGGAAATAGTCTGGAACGTTCGGGAAAATTCCGAAATATTCCAGATTGCTGTGGTACAATCAAGGAAGTTATATGTTTAGGTAGCCCTCTATCTCCCATCCATAAAAAAGATTCCAGTTTTCACCGGGCTAGAATATTAGAGAGCTTTCCACAATATCTCGGAAAATTTTGGAAAGTTCGGAGACAGTATGGAACATCTGCATTACCCTGGAATAACCCAGATCAATGTGAATAGGTAAGCACATATCTATCTACAGACAACACAAAACAAACATGCGACCTCAACCTTCAAAATGATACACTACGTAAAACAAAACTAGAGCAATTACAACCTCTCTTTATCAGACGTGTCGCATCATTTTTTCAGGCCGCTTGAATTTATTTTCTCGTGCGATAGTTTCAATTTTGCGATAACTCCTAAAATAATAATTTGAATTGTGTGGTGTGAAGGGCAATTCAATGTGCACGAATTACTTTAGGCAACTAACATATTTATTTAATAATCCGTCTAAATAGCTTTCCAATCACCACATTATATGTGCCCATTATTTTAAACATTAAGATAGGTATTGTAGAGGAAAGTCTCCTAATATGGGGTACTTTCTTTCAAAACACCATAATAAAAAAACGGAGGTAGTTTTAAGCATTATTTCCATGAATTTCACTAGTTCGGACTTCCATTGTCTACTATATAAAGTGATTTGAAATCCCTGAAACAACTAAAAAAGAAGAATTGAAAATGAGTAGCTGAAAATTATAATTATATTATCCAAAATGAACCTGAAATGAAATAATAGTGAAATAAAATACAAGTAAAAATAGAA
>NW_019289443.1:447731-471348 GCF_000500325.1 Leptinotarsa decemlineata
AAATTTCTTTTTTCTATGCTGGCCTCTAATTCCTCTTTGTATGGAGTGCTAGTTACAACGGCAGCTTTTCCACATTTTGTACTCTTTTTTTTTTAATAATAACTTTTGAAGCAGTTGGAACAGGCATCAAGTTGCAGGGGTAATCTGTTTCTAAGGGGTAACCTTTCTCTCAGTGGTTTGCTGTCTTGAACGGGTAACTTATCTTTCAGGGATTTTTTCTTTCGGTCATTGTTATCTTATTGTTCTTACTCTACTGTGTCTTCCTCTACTTTTTCTTCATCCATTGTTTCTGTTTCTACTCTTTCTTCATTAATTGCTCCTTGCATTTCTGCCACAAAATCATATTCTTTGAATGCGTTTCTATCAGGAGGAAACATTCCAGTTTTTCTAAACCCGTTTATATCTGTATCCATGGTGGCCGCTCTTAAATAGGTTTTCCCAAAAAGTTCTCCCACCTGTCCTCTCTGTATTGAATGATATTATTAAGTTTTTAAAAATTTACCTTCAAATTTCCTTAAATATCTAAAATGCAACAGTTACCAGAAATTTTCATTCATTCACGAAATTACCATAACCTAAATCATCGAAACGCAACACGAGTTTGCCCCAAAACGTGAACGGGGGCTTTCTAGGAAGTCGGTGGTTAGTTTTTAATGTTCATAATAGGTGTCGGAACAAGTACTTGATTAAAATTGAACTACCCCATATTAGGCACTACCCCCATATTAGGCGACTTTTCTCTATATGCCATCGCGGACTTTTTTGTAGATCACATAAACCTTCTTCTTGAAATACTCCAATCATTGGTGAAAGCCGTGTGAAAATCTATTCGCTAGTTTTTGAAGTTATGGCGTTCAGACAGACAGACAAACACGACGGGTGATTTTAATTTATAATATGTAAGCAGTGATAATTCATTATTTCTATTGAATATTTGTGCCACCAATTGAAATGTACACTCTTTATTTATTGCAGGGTATTTGCCAATTTTCTTACACTTGAGTAGGTTAAACATATGTTCAAACGTACGCGAAAAATTCTGTGTTTCGTTAAAAAAAGTCCAGTTTGAGAAAACTGGCGACTTGGGAGGAATACCCGATTTTTAAATTTCATTTGAAAACCACATAACTGGTTCACCGTCAGCTATAAAAAAATAATTTGATGAACATCATATGTAGCCTGGTGAGTGGTTTGTTCCACCCACTCAATCGACCGCGGTGCGAACCGGTGGTTCGAACCGCAAGACCGGACGATCGATTTTCACTTCCTATCGTCCAAACCGTGTTAAGAATAACACGTTAAAAGGTAAGACCTCGTTACTCCTTAGCTCGCACAAGTTTAGACATTTGAGAGTTGTCGTTCGTAGGGGGAGACAGCTGGTAAACGGAAAAACATATTTTAACAGTTTGGATTTTAAAATAATGGTTTTCTGAAGATGATATAAAGATAATTTTTCATTTCCATTAAAATCCGCATTCTAATTACTTCAATTTAAGGTATCAATACTAGTATTTCTAGTATGAAAGGTGCTTTAATCAAAGCGTTCGCAGAAGTTATCAAGGAATTGTGGTCGGAAGATTTATCTGAAAGAGTAATAAACACTGTCTACTTAAAAGTCAGATTCAAAGATTTGCCCCTCGATTCATGGGATCTGCCCATCAAGACGCCCAGGAATTCCTTCGATATTTTCTAGAAGGTTCACATGAGGACCTCAATAGAATTACGAAGAAACCTAAACCAATTTTAACGGAGATTGACAAAAAATTGAGCGACAGCGGAAAACATGAACATGAACAACTCTAAAATTGTAGACAATTTTGCTGGTCAATTAAAATCCACTATGAAGTGCACACACTGTGCGGACACTCATCAGAAACCTTCGATCCTTTCTGGGATTTCTCTCTTCCCATACCACAAAGAACTGGCCAATTGAGTCTGTCACAATGCTTGGATTTCTTCAAAAGAGATGAAACTCTGGATGGAGATGAAAAACCAACGTATTCGAGGTACAAGAGAAGATGAAATGGCACAAAGTCCCTATCAGTCCATAAGTTTCCCCGTATTTTAGTAATCTATTTAAAAAAGATTCTCTCCAACGAAAAGATTCAAAGGCAAATTGAATGTTGCCATTGACTTCTCTTTAGAAGCATTAGATATGAGCAATTATGCAGCAAACAAAGTGGCTCCTTGTCGGTATCATCTATATGCACTTTCGAATCACAGTGGCACTACTTACAACGGGCATTACACAGCATATTACAGACACCCTTATAGGGGTACGTGGCATGAATACAACGATTTACACGTGTCCCCAATTTCATCAAAATCGCTTGTGAGTAAGAAGGCATATATCCTCTTTTGTGCATAGGAGGGAATGAAGCAACACTTTTGAGATGTTTTTTTTGCTCTTTTCATAAACTAAATTCTGTTAATTAAATTTCGGTTCCGATTTTATTAATGTTTGAAAATGATAGAAACGACGATGCTTATACAAATCACCGAATGTGATTTTATTCTGCGACAGATGAGAACTCAAGCTTATAATTTCCGTTCATGTAAGATGAAACCAGATTCAGGTGATGATGCTCATGAAGATATCGATTATTTGATATTTATAGTCTCAGCGCTAGATTTTTTATTTGTGACCTACGGCAGGACTAGTTTATTCAGTCTGGAAGGGAGTGTCAGCAAATTGAAACAATTTTGTAGTGACTTTGAATTTATTCGCTTTCTTGGGCATGATGATTCGTCAGATTTTCTTAACAAGCTTCGACTGCGATAAAAAAATAATCGTCTGGTGATACATTCTTGCATCACAATCTACAAATTTTAAATGACTATATACAGGGCGTGTCCTGAATAATGAGATGAATGCTAATCAGAATATACGAGGTGTGTAAGTAAGGTTAGGAGAATAGCAACATAACTTTCCATTTGGAAACACTGCGATATGGGAGATGGAGTAACAGAAGTTTAGCTGGTGATAAGCTTTGAATAACAATTCAAACTCAAATATTCCCAGAATTGTTTGTGATGAGGCGTTGTTTGTTTGTGATTTGAGATCTGTCGCGTTCTTGAAAGCTTCGAGTGAAGCGGGTGAGATCAAAATCTAAAACAATTAGATGCATTGTGCAATACACTTTGCACGAACGACAATTTCGGTTAAATGACCAATCACATCTCAGCCTCCTCAGTCGGTTGACTTGAGTTCTTGTGACTTTTTCTATTCCATAAAAATGAAAAATTGTTTCATTACGGCTAAAATCGATCATGTTGATGAGTCGATGACTAGGCAGCTTTTACAAAGTTTTACATTAACCGAATGAACTAAACCTGTTTAACCGATTGAAATGAACATAAAGCGGTGCTTATGACAAGCCCTTTTGAGATCAACATTTTTGGCAGGATATTGGTGTTTATCTGTCAGAACATTTGTTCTATATGAATCGAATTGGAGTTTTTCATTCTTTTTTTCCAAGCTATTCCTCCATTATAAGACTTCACATGAGTGTATGTTCAGATTTACCAATCATTTTTTCTGAAATACCAACTGGAAGAATTGGGACATTACAGTTCATGAATCATTATACAGAACTCATAATGAGCCGTTACCTTTTCTCAAGAGCAACAAAATCAAAATCTATCCATATAATTAAACACTCATCACACTTTGAATTTTTTTCAAGACGAGTTTCACTACACTTCTGCTTCATCAGTTGAATTGGTGAACCTAATATACTTTGCAGTGAGACGCGTCTTCCTAATGTGAGAATTGTTTAATTTTTATCATGGATAGTCGTTATTCATTTGCATCAAGTGACGGGTAAGTTTCCAAATCAGTAGAATGTGTTGTATTTGATGGAGAAATAAAACAATATTTTTGACCCGAATCAAAATTTTGTTTTCTCGACTTTGAATTACAGATATCAGAGAGATTGACCTCATATTCGTAGAAAAAAAGTCTTATTTCGATCTCAATATCGTTGACAGATAGTATATAGCACCTTGTATAAGATCATTATTTTTGATAGGTAATTAATATTTTCCGAATTGAATAATTTTGACATTATCATTTGAATCTCAGTTATTTTTTATTTTTTCAGTTTTTTTTCACCATAATATCAACATAACCCTCGCATGCCAACGGCAATCGATCAAAATGCGTGCAATTCCATAACATAATTTTTTTTAAAGATCCCCAGACATGCGATCTCGGATTTCATCAAAGAAATTTACTTGACAAAATTTTTAAACCGATTAAACCCATGACAACCCAATTATTTTATACTAGCTCACCTAAAAATGAAAAATATCGCTGAGTGGTAATAAAGTATTTGATCAAATAAAGCTTGCTACCTTAAACATCCAACAAAAATATTTTAATCAAAATTTATACGTACTTTATTTTCTGAGAGGAATGAAAATCACATTTCAAATCAAATTGATTTCGAAATTATCCTAAGCATTACGAAATTAACAAGTAACACAAGCTTGAGAAGAATCAGCATGTAGCTTAGTGGCTGTGAATTCATATATCAGCTACTGGGCCGCCTGTAGTCGAAATACTGGTAGTCATGGTTTTTCCAATGTTCCTGAAATGGAGCAAAAAATTAGTCGGGAAATAAAAAACGTACCTGGCAGTCCTCACCCTCCAACTGAAACGGAACTGATGACTCCATCGACTAGGCTATCCCGACTCATGTCGTCTACCATCGCAACTTTGAAATGGTGGCCAAAGCTAGCTAAGTCCTCTCTGAAAGCTTCACTGGCAGGAGTTAGTCCACCACTAGCAGGGGGCAAAGGCGTTTCCCCAGGTCCAATATCCCCCATCATGTCCATATCTTCAGCGTTTTTCTCGAGAGGAGCCTCCTCTTCGTCCTCATTATATATTTTGAAATAGGCAAATGCCAAATAGACTACAGATAAAATAAAAGAAGGAATAGGTATTGCCATGGCGTACACCAAGTTCATGTAAACTTGCCACATACTCAAGTGGCTGATTACCATACTCGGATCTACTTTGCTATAGTAACAAGAAAAATTTGTTCCAATTTCTTTGTACGTCTTCAAGAAAATTGAACAGTTGAGCATCGGAGGATATCCACAACCCTTAACATTGGGTAACAATCTGGCTTCTCGGAATGACCACTCAAGATCATCTTCGGAAAGACCGGTCTCCTCGTCTTCGTAATCATAATCGTCCAGGAGGGCTCTCTTCTCTCGCTGTAGAGCAGCTGAGACGGTCGGTATGACCGAAATGTTGGAACGGTTTGAAGCAATTTTATAATTTACAAATATTTGTGTGCAGTCATAAATATCTTTAGTGCAACCTTCTCTACATGAAGTCCAACTACAATTTGATGCACCTAAGCGTCTCTCGGTCCTCTGGGTCACACACTGAGCTGGTTCTTCGTCGAACTCCATGAAAATCGTTGTAAAAGCCGGATCGATGACAAAAGGCACAAGGAATAAAAATGAAAATAAGCTGAAAATGCCAAGCAGCACGAAGAAAGCTGTAGTATAAAATAGTAGTTTATGTTTCCATGTTTGTTTGATTTCCTCTTTCTCCATGGTCGCGATGCAAGGGCAATGTGGAGCTCGGAGCCCAACATCTGCGGCCTCAGACAAGCGCGAGCGGCTTTGGCCAGCTCACACCATGTAGTTTCTCCCAGAATTCGCGATAGAAGTTATATTACTTATATTACTTCCTTACAGGAATGCGACGAACTGGCGGCCAGCACATATCAGTTATGTATAATCTATCTCACGATCAGGACATCTGAGTTTAACGAGAACGGGAAAAGTTAAATATTAAAATAGATATTAAGGAAACACTTAACAGTCAATCACAGTCGTTACGGTTTAGAAGTTATTTCGCACTGTCGGAATGAGACAACGATTCCTTCGTGTAGGGTATGCCGTCGGTGGGCATTGTGTTGTGAGCACTGCAGTCCGTGTTTACGGTATCGATCTTGGCGCCGGTTCCGTCAGATGACTGGCAGAACACTATCCCGCCGCCCTCCATCAGAGGAGCCACTTGCCCTTCGCGCTCTACCACCTTTCATCGCGATATCTCGCAACTCTGGATCTGAACGGGTAAGTATTTCATTTCAGTTTTAACATTCAACTCGAAAATTTGATTTCGCCCTTATCGCGATTCCGTAATGGCGAACGAAAGGGTTTGTTTTGACAAAAGGACCGCGGGCAGTGCGCGTGCTATTATTAGTCCGCCGCAGTGGGATATTGATTAAAAGACGTGCGCCCTACTATCTGGCAACCACCGTTCAGTTCGCCTTCGCTAGTCCCGAATGGCGGCGGCACTAACCACCCCCAATTTCTGCTGACATCGGAATGCGGAGTAGCGAGTCAAGATGCCGAAGAAGAAGCCCACGCCCGTTGAGGATCTGATCATCCCTCCGCAAGACACGAAAATTTGCGGTACGATATGCTTGTGTCAGCTGACCCTAATTCTCAGTAGTGTAGCAATAGTGTATCTTACGGTCGCAATTTACGTTCCATCTACTCGCGCCATGCAATCGGGGATATCAGAAACTCCAGTTATGTGCACCACTACTCGAGCCGTTACGGTGGAGTCCTGTGACTGGGGTTCTTGCGGGGAATGGTGTCTAAGCAAGACGTCCGGATCCTGCATGCAGATCTACGTGAATTTGAGGCGAAACGGTTCGAATTTGTTGCTGGCGAACTGCACGAACATCGCACAGAAGTTCTGTTACGGTAAGGATCAGGAGAACGCCAAGAAGAGTAGATGCATTGCGGATGAATGCAAGAACCTGACGGGGACCTTCAACTGTTCCATGGGGATGTGCATCGATATAACGGATTCCTTCGAGTGCATTTACAAGGATACAGACCCACCGTTGAAATGCTCTGGCAGAAGAGGGAAAATTACTTGCATCGATCTTAACGGGTTGTATAGTTGCAATAGGGGGACTTGTGAGAGAATCCGGACACCCTACAACTGCGATCGCCAGTGCGGAGATATTCCAACAAGAAATAAAAATGTGATTATGCTGAGTGGCGATGAGGTGTACCTCTCGCAGTGTCAGCGGTGCCTGGACAGTGACACTGGCGAAGAGGTTTGGAACGAAGAACAGGACAACATTATTATGGCTTCTTGCCATACCATTCTGAATACCAGCAGAGGTTTGGAAGCAGTAGACTGCGTAAATGGTTCTCTATTAGCCAACAACATCTTGAGTGACATGGCTAACTTCACCTATTTGAGCTATTTGAGCGTTTTCAACACAGTTCCTCTGGATGAACGCCAGATAGTTGCTCCGCCTGAACCTGAATTGCTCATAGCGAACGAGAGTAAGCTTCTGATCAACCTGGAAGGATGCGTCAATACTCTGAGAGATGAGTGCAAGGAGTTCCTGAAAGTTTACGGTAAAGATGGCACGGACCACAACGCCAGGGCTCGCTTTCCATGCTTTTTCTCGGCAGAAAATCCCACTGTGGTTGTAGCTCGCTTCGATTTGGCTACAACGACTAAGCAATTTTTAATCGCTTCTCTCCTGCCCTCTGTTCTTTTCGTCGTATCATGTCTCACTCTAATCCTTTGTCAACGCACCGTCGTTGTGGGGGATGATGCGAAAATGCGTTTTCAGGGATGCATCAAAGCTGAGGCTGAAGTTGCGGAGAAAGCTGCGTCAACGAACAATATAAACGACAGGGGGGGAGGCAATTCAATCATGGCACTTTGAGATCAATCACGTAAGTACTCAAACGTTACGTTTAGATGTTCATTCAGTAAGAATCGAGCACCATTCATAGCTGTAAGAGTTGAATGTGATTTGCTAAAAATCAGCTAAAACATGTGTACCAACTATATTCACCTCAGCAGAAATAAAATTAGAGCACTCCTTTATGTGATGAAGTGATACACGAAGTATTGAAATAAATATTGATTCTTGATAAATTTCAAATAAACCCTTTTACCGTTTTAATTCTCTCCATGAGGTGGGGAGGGTAACTGTTCATTTGTTTCAAATCATCAGGAATTCCACAATGTATCTTCTTGTTTTCCAACAGAACTCGTGAACTTTCCAAGTTTTTTTTCAACCTGTTTCTGAAGTTTTTCATTAAAGTTATATTATTGAAAATTCAAATGGTCATGTGCTCAGATTTAAAAGAAATCGGGAGAAAGGGTAAATCATTCAACAAAAAATACTCTAATTACAAGTTACAAATATACATGTTACAAAACTCAAAATTATTTTTACATTTTATGGTAATTTTGAAAGTATATAATTAAAGAAATCAAGATTGTAAACAGTTATTTTCATTTTAGTATTTATTCTAAGATAAAAATAGTGTGCTGAGCAAATAATGAAGCAATATTCATAATTTAGCTTCTCAATTTTGATACCAAAGATCCAAAGGGATTCGTGTTGAAATCATTCAATATTTTTAAATTTTTTTCAACAGGAGTAAGTTCACCATAGTTTTCAGCGTGAAATGCAAAAAAATTGATTTCTCAGCAACTCAGTCGGAATACTGAAGTGGAGGCGTTCAAAGGTTTTAGGCAAGCAATAAAACCATTCAATAATTTGAAAGTGATATTTATATCTGGCTGAAGCAGCTTTTACAATGAAGGCAGATTAATGAGTTTAAATAAGTTTAATAAATTATATGCTCACAGAAAAAAATATCAGAAGTATGTTTTCAATTTTCACTTTATGTCCCTACTCTGAGCATTATTGAACAAGCTTGTTCTTTGTTACATTGCCAGGAAAAATGTCGAATACAAATTATTAACCCATATTACACCACTGTTAATATTTTATTCATCGTTCCATAAAAGAGATATCATACGTTATTGATCAGTTCAAATTAGTCGTCAATTGTTCAATTCTATTGTTATAGTGAATTTACTGTTGAATAAACCGATTATAAAAACAGTTATCTGATCCCAATTGCAGATAAAGCTGTGAGAATAATGAGTTAATTATCAATTAGTTTTATAACTATGATGAGTCAATAGTCATACATTCTGGACGGGGTCAATGCAAATCCATTGAAACGATATTTGTCATATGAGACCCAGTATCAAAACTGTAAATCAGATCGAAAGAGAAACTGGTCCATTACCAAGGTTCTACAAAAAAATACAGGGTGAAGTCAAAATTTAAAAAGAACAATTTTTTTAAGTTAGTTTACATCGACTTTTTTTCATCATACCCACAAATAAATTCTGAAAAGACATATACGAATTACTGATGTCGTTGAAATGTATTATAGTTCGAAATGAGCTCACTATAAAAAAATTGTAGGGGTAATCTAACAAATAGATCAAAGATTCCACTTTCCAAAAAATTTTGAAATTAATATTATGAGGGTAATGAAGGAAAACATATTTCTCATCTCCACTATTTTCAAATTTTGATAACCATATTCGAAAACATACACAAAATTCAATTGCTGAAATTTATTATTAACGTTGATAGCTTCGACAAATTTATTTCAATGTTATTTTCAAAATCATATTCAACAAAAAATATCAGCATTTAGTATTCCTCAGGAGTATTCGAATTTCGTTATAATTTTCTTCATAGTATTGAATAAACAAATTTCTCCTGTTAAAAACATATAGTTGATATAAAACTTGACTTTCAAATGAATTGCTAAGTTTTTCTAAAAGGTTGGGTAATTTTATGTTCATCCAATAAATAATAATTTTTTATTACAACCCTGATAATCGCTCGAATGGAAACAATACATACTCAATGTCCCGCCTCATTTCGGCTCTCGCGGTGTTCAAGAATAAGCTGAAAACGAATTCATTTTTTCTAATTTTAAACATATGTTGCATATGTTGCGACAAGTTGCATATTCCAGAAATTAATAATAAAAATTCCGACATGTTATTTGTTTCGAAGAAACTGAAGATATAATCATAGGTATTGATTTTTTCTGTTACCCAATTTTTTCCGAACTATGCTCAAAATTCATCTATACTCTGTTCATCTAACCAATGGAGTGCTCCAAAACATTATCATGCATCGCGCACGTGATCTCCCAGACAAGGCTGCTTGTACAGAGTCGCACTAAGGAACGACCGATTTTTTTCTAATATGTGGCTGGGTATAAAAATTTTTTTAGGTGGAGTGTAGGAGCACAAATAAGCAGTTGCTTCAGTCAGTACTTGACATTTCAAAAATTTTAAACTTTAAAATAACGTATGTGTACACACCACAGGCGTTAAAACGTAACTGACGACTCCGACACTGTAACAATGAATCGCGCCAGCCGATTGCAATTGAATCTGATTGGCCAGCGTAAGGAGACTTGTTTATTTTACCCAATAGATGTGAATGTTCGTGGTGATCACGCATCTATTATTGTTTGGGTTACTTTGTTGGACTGGCAAAGCTTAGAACTTCATATATGCTAGCTCCAAATTAAAGAAGATACACCCATTTACAGAACAAAGTCAACTCCAGCTTATCATCTGTGGCACGTAATGGGGCTGATTGCTTGCATTCATACGATTACCAGGGCCGTAATAAAAAGTCATTTGCTGAACATCAAATATGGAAGATTGAAGACTGTACTATATGTATATTGTTGATCAAAATAGTCATATGAAAATATAAGCTGTCAGTTCAAAAAATGGGGTGCATTTTCATTTTTCTCAAAAAATAATTATTATTTATCAATTTCTATTTTGTCCCCGTCGAGGTAGTCCCCCTCAGATACGATACACTTGTGCCAGTGTTTTTTCTAATCCTTCAAGCGGTTCTCATGTGCACTTTTTGATGTTTTTGAACTCTCTTAGCGGTTCGACTTTTATCTCTTTAATATCGCAAAACGCTGTCAATTCGTGGGTCTCCTCAATCTTGGGAACAGTGAAAGGTCGCAGCAATGACGACTGAGCAGGTGTATTAGTGTGATGCTAAAGCCACCATTTTTTTTCACAATACTGGACGTTTTCTGCGTATTGCTTCTTGCAAGCAGCGCATAACCATCGACCGAACGGCTATGTGGCAAGAATTCCAGGTGGACTACGCTACCGGAATTGAAGAAAACAGTGAGCAAAACCTTAACATTTGATCGAACTTGGCGTGCTTTTTTTTAATTCAGCTCTCCTGGACTCTTCCATTGAGACGATTGGACTTTGGTTTCGATGTCATAACCTCATACCCATGATTGGTTACTAGTTATGAACCTTTTAAGCAAATCTAGATTGCCGTTGACGTCATTCAACAATTCCTGAGCGGCTCATGCGACGTTTTTTTGACAAAATTCAACAGTTTTAGAACAAACTTGCCAAACGCTTCATGCCCAAAATTTCCAAAAACACTGCATGGTATCGATATGCCGATATCCTCAGCAACTCCTCTAATAGTGATTCGATGATTCTCCATAAAATTTTTCTTCACTTTCTCAATATTTTCATCGGTTGTTGCTGTGCTGGGGCGTCGCAATCGATAGAATCGATTGAAGATTCAACACACGAATATTAAAGATGAACGAAGCTTCTAAAGGCGGTCGCTTGCAAAACCGACAAGATTTGTTCTTTGTCTTCCACTGCAGATCCAATTGTAGCTCTCACTGCAATGCAACTAGATGCAACTGTTACTAATCAGGATTCCATCAGTTGTGGTACGAGTGTTAGTCGAACACTTTCAAAATATATGAAAAAAAGAGACAAATCCCAACCTCTCTTCAATGTAAGCGATGACATCTGCTTACGAAGGCGGCATTTTTGGGGGCAACAAAAGACAGTCCACGAATATCAGAGATAAACGATGTTTTCAAGCACTGGTTTCATTTAGCTATCTTGCAGCAGAAGGAAGAGGACGAATCTCGTTCGGCGATCGATGTCGAAACTTGGCTTTGCAATGGACCGTCTTGGGGAGCTTTGTTCAACTCTGATATTCGTAGATTGTCTTTGTGTTGAATCCATTAATGTCGCCTTCGTAGGGGGAGGCGTCATCACGTCATACTGTCATCACGTCCTTTGAGGATAGTTGAGTCCAGGACGAGTCAGAACAGCCCTGTCTGGTGTTGGATCACAAATGCTTTTTCTTTGGGCTCTGGTTTTTATCCAATTTCCTTCATGTGGACTCTGGTTTCATCTAGTTTTCTTCATGAATGACACTTTCACTTTATTAGGCTTGTCCTTTGAGGACAGTTAAGTGCAATGCATTCGTGATTTAGCCTAGTACCCCTGATGAGACTTGGGCGAGTCGAAACGGTCGAAACACGTATGCTTTATCTCTGAGCTCTGGTTTCATCGAGTTGCATTGCAGTGAAAGCTGCAGTTGGAGCTGCAGTGGAAGACAAAGAACAAATCTTGTAGGTTTTGCCAGCGACCGCCTTTAGGAGCTTCGTTCATCTTTGATATACGTGTATTCAATCTTCAGTCGACTCTATCGATTTCTACTTCGCAGCAGGAGATGTAATCGCCTTTATTTTCTCGGGTTTCTTCTTTGAGAACAATTAAGACTAGCAATGCATTCGTGATTTAGCTTAGCACTACTGATGAGGCCTTCGAGGGGTTTCAACAGCGCTGTCGGTTTTGAATCACAAATACTTGGTTTCAAACTTTTTTTTTCATCTTTTTCAATGTCTTATATCGGTACTCGGATTGAAATATCTAGTGTCGCATTAGTATATTATTAAACTAGTTTTTAATGCAAGATATTATTGCATGAGTCATACCAGTTGGTTGGTAGGTACTCAAAAATTTGTATTGAGAGGTAAAAAATGTTTTGCTTTTGATGCTTTGTGTAACATCGCTAATATTAGTATCAAGATACTGAAATGTTTTGTTAAAAGTTAGATACTTCTTGCAGAAAAATCTATTGGTCATCTGAATTATTATCCTTTCTTTTAACAATAGAACAGAAAAAAACCATGACTTAAATCAGGTTATATTGAAGTCTCTATGGGTTTTTGATATTATATCTACATGTCAATTCGTTCACCATTTTCCACGTTCATTATACACATTTATTCATTATAATACCTTGTTTTTGTAAAGTGACTCATTAACAAGATATTTCCTGATATAGTGGAGGGATTTCCATGCTAGAAATCGCACGTTGAAAGGTAATCCGCAGCTCGTACATGTTTCGACTTCTGAGTGGTCCGTCGTGAGGGGGCGAAAACTGGTAAAAAAAAATATATTTCTTTGAACATTTCATATTTTTGGCGGTGATTCTAAAACCTGCATAAATTCACGGTTTCTTATTATTTTATTTTTTATTTTGATTTTTTGGGATGGAAAGACTGGGAAATGCACAGTGAAATGTGTAAAAAATACACACTAAAATGTGTAAGAAATTCATATATTTTACTGTGAAAGGTTGTGGTTGTGGACACATTAAGCAGATTCCCATTGAAAATTGACACAAATTTGATAGAACTTGTTCGACTGCATAATTTTCCAAATTCAAGTTTTTCATTGTGTTCGTCTGTACTCACATGCAATGTACTAATAATGGCGTCATGGTCAGAAAGAGTACATGATAGCACATCAACCTCTGTACTGTAGAAACGCATTGTTGCATAAACCAACCGCATATGCCTTTTCATTTTCTAATTTTTTGTTTTGTTTTTCAGGCGTTCCCCTCCTTTTGGACCGAGACTGAATCGAGTAATCAATAAAAATTGCATCCATCGAGTAGGGGAAAGCGTACATTTTGGATTTGTGGCACTTCTATAACATATAAGTAAATAATCAAAGCAATTACCATGAGCGTTCTAGGCGAAAAGAGTCAACTCACCCTCATTTCGATAGCAGAAACGGCTAAATTCTATACGTCATTATGTCTCGGAACCACGGCTTTTTTGTCTGTCTTCGCTTTTTTGTTTTTGATACCGTTCGTCGTCGATCCAGCAATAACTAGTTTAATGGCCGACTACGAACCCGATCCGGTCACCTGTATGGCGACACAGCACATCTACGCCGAGGGCATATCTAACTGCTCATGGTCCTCGTGTCGGGAAGGTTGCACGCGAGAGGCCACCAGATGTCATCAGATATACGTCAATTACTCGAAATTGCCCTTCTCCCAGTACCGATCATCGATAGTGGTGCGCTGGGATGTCGCAGATACCCGACTTCTGATCAACACAGAGGGCTGCGGCTACCCGCCCTCCGTGAACTGTTCGGAATTCGCCCGTCAGTACGGATACCAGACCGCCGGTACCCCGTTTCCGTGTTACTATAGTAGAGTTTATCCTGAGATGCAAGTAGTCGCTAGATATTCATGGGATGACACCCTTCGACATTTGATTCTGTCCATCACCATTCCGAATCTATTGTTCGCCGCCTCCATTGGAGTTTTGAGCTACTGGTATTGCCCCGGATGTGGTAGATCTTGCCAGAAGTACATGCATCATTTTCCTGCAGAGTAAGTTTGATTTTCATCTAGTGTGTGTTAGAACTTGAATTGAAAGTGAAATCCAAAACAAGCACTGCTATTAAACACCAGAACTCCAACACTCTTCTCAACGTGAGTTACCAACCATGTTGGCGTACTGGTATTCGATCCATAGATATCAAATTCTAAACCCTGGTTACTTCTAATCACCAAGAATTTTAACTCCTCATACCCGAAACTTAACCCCCCTGCGGTCAGCAACTACCCCTCCCTTTTTTTTTCAATGGCATGGGGGTTCGAGTGATACATAATTTGAAAGGTCTTTCGTCTCTCTATTACCTCTGTAATTTTCCTCGAAAGTGGTTCATTCGTTATTGAGAAATTGAATGTTGAACGTTTTATTTAAGAAAAAACAGAAAATTCTCTGTCGCTAATTTTATTGAGGAAATCAAGAAAAGTGATATCAATGGCAACACAATCAACGGATAAAGTATTCAAAATGACCTCCATCTAGTTCCATACAATAATACAGTCTACTTTCGAAAGCGTTCTTTACATTATTAAAGATGTCCGGAGTCAGAAATCGGCATTCCTGAACAATTCTTTGTCGCAGTTCTGTTTAACGTATTGATCGCTCACGTTGTATGAGAAATCTGTTTTTCCCCCAACCAGCTGTCGCCCTCCTAAGAACGACAACCTTCAAAAGTAGAAACTTGTGCGAGCTAATGATTGACGAGGTCTTATGTTTTAACGTGCAATATCTGACTTATAACATTTTCCTTAACTACGCACATCTTCATTAAAACCTCAAACACACATTTTCGAAGTAGCGTATTTTGATAACGGTAAATGCTATCGTTTTGAAATCTTTGCAAATATATAAAACATGCCCTGAATTGAATTCGACTGAACGACTTGATTGTGGATCTGAATTAATTCGAAAAATGAACTGAATTCATTCAAAAGGATTTTTTTCACTGAAAGCAGTTCACAAATTCTCCTAAAAACAGACAGTAACTGAAAATTCCTTTTTTTAAGTGAATAAATTCACTGAAAATTAAATGCTCATTTCGATTACAATAAATTCACAATGGTGTCCAATTCTGCTGCGAATCTGAGTAAAATATGTTTGTTTTCAATAGTGTGACTTTTTCAGTAATGTGTTTTTTTAATTTTTTTCAGAGAGGAAGATTTCGACGAGAACACGTACTAGCACGGATACTCGAAATATCTCCACGCCATGCTTTTTCAGCTGTTTATTCAAAAATTGTTGATATATCACTTCATCCTCTCTCACAATATTTGATAAGTTGAAGTCAAATGGTTATCGGCTTGAAAATTATTGAATATTATTCGAAATCGTGAATTAATAAACTTTAGTACAAATATGAAAACATTGATCTTGAATCTTGATTGTATCATATATATTATGATTGATAGGTACGTAATTATAACGATCTGTAAATATATTAGTATTGTTAAAATTGACAGTTTGCCCAATAATTGATATGCAGTTTTTATTGTTTTTTATTTTCATCCAACCAGGTGAATGATTAATCAATGAAGAAAAGAGAAATGGAACTTTCTATGTTTTTCAACACTTTTATTTGTAACTAACGTTACTGCAGTTTCGTCCCATAAGGACATTTTCAAACGTATACACTGAACTAAAAATAATTGATTACATTAGCCCTTATATAACACTGAGGATACACTATAAAAACACCCTTTTGTCTTCTATTTTCCACGATAGTTCTATATTTGTTGACTGGTTTCGGTCATTACACCATTTTTAAAACTAACTCATGGTGTAATGACAAATATAGTCAACGAATATAGAACTATCGTGGAAAATAGACAAAAGTGTGTTCTCATAGGGTATCCTTAGTGAACATGAATTTCCACAAAATAAACAAGTCGTCAATCGAAGAAGCCTTATATAACACCACTGTCGGTAATAATAGAGGTACTTAGCTTAATTGAGTACCTGAATTTTGTTTACTTGTAACAATGTGGATACGCTAATTTGAAAACCGATGAGTAAACTAGATCGATTTGATCATTTAACAGGTTGCACCCGCAATGTTTATGCTTGTGAATTTCCAAGGATTCCAAATAATTGAGTTAGCAACCCTTCCTTGCATAGTGCAAAATTTCCGTATCGTTTAGATTCGGGAACTTGTGGTTGCATCCCAAGGAATGGTTTGAAAAGTCGAATCATTTTTACATAGTCTGAAGGACATTTCATGTTCAGCATACCGTTATGACAAACTTCGACCACATTGTCCTACATAAACACTATTACACTCCGGACACTTAATAAACTTCAGATTTCTCCAACCTGTCCACTTTATCTTTGGCATTGAAAAGGAATTCTGACTAACTTCTGGAATGTATCTGCGTTGAAACCATTATTATGGCCTATCTGTGTAATTAAATCAGTTTCCCTAGCTAGATTGTTAGCAGACAAAGGCAGTGAGAATGCTCTGTACAACATTGAATTGTAGGCAGAATTGATGCCCTTTTCAATGCCAAAAATGAAGTGGACAGGTTGGAGAAATCTGGAGTGTATAAGGTTAAGTGTCCGGAGTGTATAAGTTTATGTGGGACAATGTGGTCTAAATTCCCAAAAACAGTATGCTGAACTTGAAAGGTCCTTCAGACTAGGACAACATGACTCGACGTTTTCAAACCATTCCTTGGCATACAACCACAAGTTATCGAATCTAAACGATACGGAAATTTTGCACTATGCAAAGAAAGGTTGCAAACTTAATTATTTGGAATCCTTGGAAATTCATAGGCATACACATTGCGGGTGCAACCTGTTAAGTGATCAAATCAATCTAGTTTACTCACAGGTTTTCAAATTATCATATCCACATTGCCACAATTAAACAAAATTCAGGTACTCAATAAAGCTAAGTACCTCTATTATTACCTACAGTGGTGTTATATAAGAGCCAATGTAATCAATCATTTTTAGTTTAATATATAAGTTTGAAAATGTCCTTATTGGACGAAACTGCAGTAACGTTAGTTACAAATAAAAGTGGTAAAAAACAGAAAGTTTCAATTCCCTTTTCTTCATTATGATTTCCTACCACGTAGTAACGGCTACATCCATGAATTGATTAATCAATGCATTATCAATTTCCTTAATACAAAACATTCATATTTCTCGTCCCAGTTATATGGGCACAATTGTGATATGTACCTACCTGAATGATAAACTATATACATAATCATTGTATATTCCTCTTTGCCTATTATTCTTTCTAGGGCCCAAATTCACCTTTATGTCTCAATATTGTGCCACTCGAAGTTGCCTAAACAGCAACTTGACCTTAACTGAAGTAAATATTACCAAGCATGGTTTCTGAACAAACTACTAATTTCAATATGATATATTTTCTACAAAAGGTGGTTTGTATTAACTCATCATTCATCAATGGTTGTTCTAGGTTATTACAATTGATTATTGGAAACGATAGGTTTTGGTTTCCAAATTTTCCATCTTTATATTCCAAAGGAAGGAACGCAATTAATTAAAAAAACTATATACAAAGATTTGTAGATTCGTGCAAAGACTTAACTTTCAAACACAAACTGAATAAAACTCTCTCTAAACAGTTACTTTCATCATCAGTGACATCAGAATTTGGGCATATCGTATGCTCCTCTCTGGAATATAATTATTTATTATTCTGATCCTACTCCGGAGAATGTGTTGCATACCTGAATGGTGGTCTAGATGTGATTTCGAATTGGGGTGAAAGTAACCAAGTTCAATTCAATGCCACAAAAACCCAGGCATCGGTTTTCTCTAAGAAGATGAATGTCTCCGAACCGGGTATAATAGTGTCAGGTCAGACAATCCCGTTTTCTGCTTCGATAAGTTTATTGGAGGTTAAATTGGACACCAGTATGTCTTGGCACAAATATGTCACGGGAATTGCAAAGGCGCTTCTCAAAAGCTTGGAACACTGTTCCGAACCAGAAAACTATACACACCTTAGCAACTTTTGATGTTTTATAAAGCTCAGATCAGACATTCTTTGCAGTATTGTTCTCATGTATGGAGCTTTGCCCTTAAACATGCCCCGGAATATTTGTGTAGGTGGTGGCAGTGATACATCCTACTGAATCAACTGCAGGCAGAACTTATGACTAGTTGAATATAATTTTGTTTGTACGGAATATTGCCATTATGTGTGGAATATAAGATCGTTCAAATGTCTGCCACAGCTTTTCTGGGTGGAGAGCATCTGAAACGTCCAATTTTCCAATTTTCCATGACACATAAATCAGGCTGAATTTGACCGATGGTAAGGGGTATGTTAGCTTTTAAAGTCACTGTGGTTTGTGGCTCATTGGCATACATCTGTGACTTAAGAAAACCCCACAAGAAAAAGTCTAACGGGGTCAAATCGCACGATCTCGGTGGCCAGTTCCCATCACTTCCACGTGAGATGACCATGCCCCCAAATCGCTGTGGCAGGTAGCGCCGTCCTATTGAAACCACATGTCGTTGGTGTCCAGATCATCCAATTCAGGCCAAAAGAAGTTGGTAATTATCGACCTATAGTGCTCGCCTTTGACAGTGATGTCCTGGCCAACGTCTTTCTCGAAGAAATATGGACCGATAACACCGCCCGCCCAAGCCACACTAACCAGTGACTTTTTGTGATGCATTGGACGCTCTTGGATCTCATGCAGATTGGTATCATCCCATATTTGACAATTTTGTCCGTTCACGTACCCATTTAACCAGAAATGGGCCTCATCGCTAAAAATTATTTTTGATGAAAATTAGGGTCAGTTGAACACTGCTCCAGAGTTCATTCAGCGAACACACGTCGTTGTCTATGGTCTTTTATCTTCAGTTCCTGGATCAGTTAAATTTTGTACGGGTGCAGGCCCAGTCACGACGCAAAATTCGCCAACTTCTGATTTGCGAAAGGCTGAGTTTTTTAAGCGACGCGAAATCGACTGCCTCGGATTCTCCTGCACAGAAAAGGAGCAAACATTGTTTGTTGATCAAACACACCGTTTCTGAAATAAAAATTCCAAATAATGACAAAATTATATATAATTCGAACAACGGCAATGGTCTGCAGGATTCTCTATTTTTAGCATTGCACATGAATCCTATACCCTTTTTTGTAAAAAGGAAACAGTCTGCAATTGAGATTTGCAGCATGGAAATTCCTTACCTTGAATAAGAATTTGTAGGTGAAAAATAAGTTAATTTAGCGCCAGACAAACCTAGTTCCTCATGAGTTTATCTCACTGCAAAATACCCTGAAGCTAGCTTCCTATTGAGGGTTACATTGTGATCATTGAATTTAGGTTTGTTGTCGAATAATACCCCCAGAAATTTGGAACTAGCCCTGTTTCCAATCATCTTGTCATCATCCTTTGTTAGTATGCTGTCAATGGAACAACGGAATGATATTGAGCTTGTTTTAGAAACGTTAAGTGACAGGCTATTAGAGTCGCACCAACCTTTATTTTTTTATACCTGAGCATATGATCTATAGAGATAACAGGTAGTACCTTCTATATTGATAGATGGTAAATCATTTATGCACAACAAGAAAATAATAGGGCCCAGTATTGATTCCTGTCGTACTTCGTTTTTTATTCCACATTTTTATAAGGATGATGAGGTTGATGAGGTTTTCACAATCTGATTTCTGCCTGTAAGATTATTCTTAAACCATTAATGCGGGTATTTCCGCGGATGCTATAGTGACCGTATATTCAGCCATAACCCATGGTCAGTCCCTACAACTTTTGTTCGAGACTACCAAACTGTCGTTAACCTTTGTAGAATTATAACTTTTCAAATTGGTATGGCAACCATCTCGTTTTCCGATATATTTATTTTTCTGCTTGAACCCTTTAATCTGATTATTCAAATCATGAAGAAAAATAGTCTTCTATATTTGTGAGTCCGCCTTATTGAATTGAAAATGACGTTATTTCATTTTTCCTATTCACATATAGTCACTGACTATAAATCAAATCATCTGAAGGAACAATTCGTTCATGTCAGTCTCAACTCCCTACATTGTGGGTTAATGGACTGACATCTATGGAATATCATCGACTCTATGTTGATGATGGCCACTACCTTGCACTGACGAGAGACCAAATAGCCGGAAACCGGTCTGCAAGTGTGTTCCAATAACTGAAAGTCTATTGCTGCAGTTGTATCGCCAACAGCATATGCAGGAAATACTTCAGTGAAGAGTCGTGCACTGATGCCTGTCGGATATAATCCAACGCCCTTCGTGGTATTAGCCAGGGGAGTATTTATTTTCTGATAGGTGTCAGTCCATTTACCTACAGTGTAGGGAATTGACACTGACCTGAACGAACTGTTTCTTTAGATGATTTGATTTTTCCTATTTTTTCAGCAAAGTTAATTGAAGTTTTTGAAGCCTGTGAAAATCATTTTGTGTGACAAAATCGTGCGTCCAATCCCAACATTTTTGCTGAGCAAATCAAACCAGATACTTGTTGATTTGAGGTTATCAGCAATTGTTTCCATTGTTACCAGATACGACCTCTGTCGGAATAATTAGAAGTAAGTCAAACAATAGGACAGCTGTTTCAACAAATCGTGAGGTTTCTTGTTCTTTCCGCCAACAAAAGTAATTTAATTTATCTATTTTTCATGTATATAATAATCGAATAATCTAAAACAATGAACATAACCTATGTTTCACTTTCAGTTATTCCGATCAACTGCTTATCATTTGATTAGCGCCATCTTCAGTCAAAATTTTACTTACTATTGATTTTTACGGTATTTTGTATGTGAAAAAATATCAGGACATAACAGAAAATTTCTTGTTTTGTTTTTATTTGAATCGCCAGTGAATGAACTCAGTTTCCAACTTCATCCTACTGTTTTGAGTTGCGTAACTCGAATTGAGTTACGTTAATTTCACATCGAGTAGAATTTATTCCCATTTGGCACATCTTTACCAGAGGAAAACACAAATATCAAAATTCAAGAAATTTTTCTCAACAACTAACCAAGATACAGACATTCATCAAATCAAGTGAATTCCATTAACTGAAAACCGATCACCTCATAATGTATCATTAGGATTAAAAGACTCTTTAGCGTATGTAGGTAACGGGGACATTTTGGCGACCAGATTACGGTCCATAATTCATATTCCAAAAAAAGATATGCTGACTGTCAACAGACTTATTTTTCTTCTCGGTTCAGACATGTAACTTCATGAGTAAGCGAATTTTTCTCTTTTTTTGGGCACGATGTTTGAGAAAGTATTAATTACTCTAATCACTTTTCAACATACAAAGCCAAATTTGAGATCTGAATACCTTGGTTCCGAGATTTGTTATAAATGGTTGAGACTTGTAATTTCATAAAGTCCACCTTACGATTTGATCTTCACAATCTTCATTATCAAAATATATCACGACATGTTTCGCTATCACAGTAGCTTATTCGAAGTGAATAACATTGTGACAGTTAAGTTTTTACTCTAAATTTCATATACCCCACGTAATTACAAGTGAAAGCTACCTACTTCTTCGATCATAATTACCAAGAGCATCTACTCGACTTTCATATACCTAAGGTACATACTCAAATTATGATTACCTAGAGCATATTATATCAATTCTACATCAATAATACAATGTAATACAATGATTTGAATATGTTGAACTTGTTTTCTGACGTACATAGCTCATTTGGTGTTCCTGAATGCGATTTCTGAATGTTCTACCAGTTTGACCAATATATACCATAGGACAAGTTCCACGATTTGATTTATATACTCCTGATTTCTCGAATTTGGATGTTTTGTCTTCACTACTTTCAACTAGCTTTCCCAACTTATTACCTGTGTTATATGCAATTTTATTATTTTTTTATTACAAAATGAAGCTACGTTTTCTCTTGTTTGTCCAAAATATGTTAACGCTTTATAATTTTGATTTTGATTATCTAACTCAGCAGTAGGAAAACCTCCCGGATTGCTTTTGCGTAGGCTTTTTTGGAGGAAAGTATTTTGTCTATTAATTCAGATTTAAATCCGTTGTTTACTGCAATTTGCTTAATGATATTGAGTCTTCATTAAAAGTATCTATTGAAAGAGAAACATTGACTAATCTATGAATCATGCTATTTATTATAAGATGCTATTTTATATTGGTACGGATGGGTATAGAATCGTAATGAATAGTAATATCCGTATAGGAAGGTTTGTGATAAATTGAAAAATCATGTTTGTTGTTCATTCTACTAATTGTCAAGTCCACTTCGATAGTTCTACTTCTCTGGTTAATTTAATGTTTTCATGAATTTTATTAATATCCTAATGAAAAATATTTAATTGTCTCTTAGTACCTGTGAAACATACCAAAACGTCATCCACATATCTATGCCAATACATGGGATGTTTAACTGGGTTCAGTCGATTTTATCTAATAATTCTATAACTAAAGTGATAGTATCATCAGGAACAGTTATCTTAAATTCCAGAAGTTTGTCCTACCTGGAAAAAATATCTGGCAAGGAGATCAATAAATTGACTGGCAACAAAAATTGACTCTTCCAGATATCTGCACATTGAAAGCATAAAAAAGAATTTCCTTTCGTGCGATTTTCCAAAATAGTCAGGGTCCCTGTCATTGAGTCGCTGATAAAACGAATTGTGGTCGAGAAACTTCAAAACATGATTGAGTGCTGAGCCCTTTAGATTCGAGCATTATTCACAAAGGTTCTGTGAATTACAGATAATAAGAAATCGCTTGGTGGTGAAGTCACGTGTGGCTCAAATATGGCTCTTTCTGCGATGCTCCTTTGAGAAGGAGTAGGGCCGAATTCAACTTCTCAAAGAAGATTACTTCATTTGATCTTACAGGTCAGCTGGCAAGAGTGAGACACTCCACAAGCTGAAAACCTGATTCGATCCTCTGCTATCAGAGGTTGACAGATGTTGGTACATTTTCCTCAATCTAGTGAGTACCTCATCGACGATTAGTCTGCGATCTACCTTCATCAGGAGGATATATATAAGCAACACAATGGGCTTGTTTCATGATTTTTGGTTTATAGTTCACTTGATAGAAATTTCAAATTGACAAACAGTGCACTTTGTTTCATCTCTCTAAATACCGTAGTTTTCCCGTAATTAATTATTAAAAATTGGATGTGGTAGGGTGGTGACGTGATGACCCGTTACTGCAGTTTCGTCCCATAAGGACATTTT
>NW_019289443.1:471518-497995 GCF_000500325.1 Leptinotarsa decemlineata
TGTAATTATATAATTGTAACAGTTGTATTCACACCGAGTTGACAACAATTACAACAAAAATGGCGTCTGTCAAATTGGATCATCAGATCTGTGATTGGATATTAAAAACCAATACACTTGGCAACTCCGCTCTAGACACGATCAATTTTATTGGTCAACAGACACGCGGCCACTTTAAATTCTTGCTTTTCGAATTATTCTTCTTTCTGCAAATATTAAGAGACTTTGGGACCGATTTGGCTTGATAAGTATAATATACCCCTAACTCGATCAGTCTATAAGCAAACCAGTATCATTTTTCATAGCATGAAACAAGCCCATTGAATCTCCAAATTCTTTCAGGACACCTGTAGTCATCCAGGTCAAAATTTGAAGCTCTGAAATTGTACTTGAGGACCATGTTCTGAAAAATCTTCTACGGCAGCCATAATGACATACTGAAAAAGTTTCCGTTGATTGGTTTATATTGAGGTTGTCAGATGTTCACGGTGCAAGATTCCCACTTTAATGACTGCAGCAACCTTCTCATATTCAAGCATATACCTAAATATACATCAGATTCAGCCATGCTTTACTTTTTGCCTCCCATCATTCATCGTTTGAGTGAGCGTTTGCTGATTTGCTCAATGGGAGCTTGTTTATGTGTTGCTTTATTACTCTGAGGTTTTCTGTCTTGATACAGAATAAGATTCTGATGCTCAAGAATTTAGGGCAAAGCAGATTCATAAGATATCATTAGATATGAATATTTCGAAATGGAATACAGAAACATTCATTTCTCCCAACGTACCTACACGGTAGATTCTGGTAAATGTCTACCGGAAAACAACTACTTCCTGGGTAATACCACAATGGGTATTGAATTATACCCGACAGACATTTATACAGATACCTCACAAAGGTTAGTTTTGCAGATGTTTCTCATTCATCCAGCGGCAGGACACAGCAGTGTACCTGCGACTCGACTGAATAATCAATATATCTTTCATCTGCCACACCATATAACTCCATTCATCATTTCACAATAATATGGGATGTTATGGAATTATTTCAAAGGTTTCAACCTATTCCAAAATTTTCCAAACTTTTCTAGAACATTCGAGAATGTACCGAGGTGTTTTGGAATGTCGTGGAATGCTTTCGAGTACTCCTGAATATCCTGAATTGTTTCAGAAGTTTCTGGAGGGCGAAAAATCCAGCCTTTATATCTTGAAAAGTACGCCTTTCAGGTAAAAATGGGAACTTTCTTCATGAACAAGCTGGTGTGACACTATGAGAGAAAACAAGTAAGCATATATGTTATGCTACCGTGCGAAATGAATAAAAATATTTACAATTTCTTTTTAATTTCATTCCCACTTCATTCCACAGTGGAGACCTATCAAGGACTTCATCAATTAACTCTTCTATATCCATCCTCGATTAAAGATGAGAAAACCCAATTGTAGACCACTTGTGGTCCAAAGCGTTGCTCCAATGTAAACAGTTGTGTGAGAAACAATGTTATTTTATCCGCTTCGCTTGTATCGTTTGTCACGGTTCCAACATAAAAGCACTCTCAGGCCTCCAATTGACTCTATATTGACTACTTTGAAGGTTGGTTTTATGACAACATTCACGAATGCTGCCTCTGCCTGTCCCTCTAGTCAAATAAATATATAGGGTGACTTCCAAGACCGTCGTAATATATGACTTTTTTTTAATATCTACTTCAAGAAAGGTTTTGAACTCTGGATGTAAGCCGTATGCTGCCAGACAAACTATACTCAACATCGAGGGGCATCTATTACACTTCCAAAATTATCAAAACTCAATTACATTGCAAGCACCGTGGAGTACGAGTATACTGAAGTAAGTTTGAAATAAATCTAGAAGCACGTTTGGTTATATTCATTATACATTATTTACCCGTATAGTTAAGTTCCTTCAAATGAATGAACACGAGTGAACCGCCCCCTCATTGTGATAGTAAATAGATTCGGAAAAAGCCGACACGATCAATAACTAAGATTGCTCCAGTGAAAAAGTACAATGGTATTAGTGTTCCAAGATAATAAATTCATTTGGATTTATAGCAATCCAATCTACCCTTGCGATTGTACAACGAACCATTATGCTTCTCAACCCCCATATTAGGGAATAGATCAAGTCGGGATAGCGAATGACAATATGTAAACACCCCAGTGACCATGTAGTCCAGTTGTCAAAGTCCGCACATTTAAGTTTTGAATAATTATCGTCTTAAACAATATTCTATTCAAGTTATTCGATGAAACAAATAGGTTTCTAATAACCACAGTAAGTCGCTATCACGAAATGTCCTCATAGAAGGGTTACCTATGTTATTACTAACGACCATTGGAGGATATGCGATACCTTAGAAATTGACAGCACAGTTGGTTTATAGTGCCGCCCTGCAGCGGAGGGGGTTAGAAGACTCCTGCCGTGGAGGTAAGAGTACTCCTTAATAACGCCTCTTCCTAAGGTGTGTGTGTGTGTGTATACATCTAGAAAGGATTTATGTCTTTGAGCATACGGGACCTTCGAGATATCGGGCAGTATATTGCCGTCGAAAGAATTGTCACGGCAATGCGGGGTTCTGCCATGATGAAACTCCTTATCCTAGCTACTTACGGAATCCTCAATTCTACGAATCTGCCTTGCACCAAATTCTTAAGCAGCAGATGCGGAATCTGTGTCATGAATAAAACAAAGTGCTGAGGATCAGCAAACACTTATGCCCAAACCAGAGTCGAAAAGGCCCTACATGGCTGAATCAGGATGCCTATATTTGTGAAGGTGGATGCAATGCAAATCTTGCACCTTGAACATCCTACTACGGAATGTGACATACCTTAAGATATATGTTACAGGTGATGTCAAAGTGACCTGTCTATTGTCTGAATTACACTGCAACCGACTCTAAACTTATTTTCAGGTGAACACGCAATACCTTCATTTTCTCAAACTCTCCTTCTCAAACATCCTTCCGACTTTTATTTTTTGTTTTCTTTTGAAATCGTGTTCAATAAGGATCTTCCTTTACATAACTGTCTGAAGACTTGTCGATATCGGTTAGCGTATGTAATAGAGGATATTTGGTGGTTTTTAGAATTTCATCAGACATGCTTCTAGGATTTAAGTATCAAAACGAATGATTCTACAAACTCCAAACCTTAGCACACTCCAAATCTTTCATCTGCAAGTAATTGTTGTCTTGAATATCTGTAGGAAATCATGACAGTTAAGATCATCTCGAAACGAAACCAGCGTAACTTATTACTTTTGCGTCAAATTGTTCTCCTGTAGATATTTTAAACAATTTCGAAGTAGATTCTTCTGAAAATATAAAATGTTTTGAATAATTTTGTTTCTTCACAAGCCATAACTATATTGATTTGGTGTTGAATATATCTAAAGATAAAAATTACTTCTGGGACCTGGTGTTAATTTCCATTAAATCGGGAGGGAGGTTACCTGAAAACAATTGTAACTGTTTTTCATGACACTTGTCGCATCAGTTTGTCAAGCCGTTTGTCAGTTTGAGTTTATTTTTTTGTGCGATAACTTCTAAAATATCAGTTTGAATTGTCTGGTGTGAAAAGCCATTATAATATACATGAAACGCTCAGGGACATAGTCATTTCAAAATATTGCATACGTTGAACGAAAGTAATTTTTTTGAGTATTTTCACCTTCCACGATCTAAAAAATATGAAAATTGTAATGTTGAACTTTATACACGCGTAGAAAGGGAAAACTTTCTAGTTCACTCCAATAAGCGTGAAATCAAATTATTTTTCACAAAGAAAAATGTTCTATTTATCAGTAAGTTGTATTCAATAGTTTTGCCTATCAATAAAATAGCTAAGAAATAACACAATACTTATCGTAACGTTTCAGATGCCAAAATCTGCCTCCGTCTTCAGAAATGAACAAAATTCATTAGACAGCGTTTTCTATGAATGCTTTAAATGGTAGCACCAATGCCCCATCTTCTCATGGATAATGTCGCCATATTTTAACCAATTATGCACATAAACCTTTCTCTTGAATCACTGCTTTCATTGGTAAAACCAGTTCGTTGGTTTTTGAGTTTATCGCGAAAAATATTCAATATTTCAATAGTGTAATAGTGTGAGTATAATTAGTCGCGCGTTTTTTCGGTTGACCAATTACAACTTACCCCATTTCGTATTACAATATTAACTGTATGTGAATAAATAAGCACAGTTATTAGTTTTTAACGAGTATTTTTTAATAACTACCCAAACGTTCGCTACTGCAAGTAGAAAACAACCCGAACGCTCATAAAATATTTTGTTCGAGACCCGTTTGCCGTTAAGTATTATAAACCTGCCTATTCCAGCTGTGGCAAATCATATCAAAATATCAAATTTTGTGTGAGTACTCTATTAGCGTTTTGCATTTATAATGAGCAATCATTACTTATTAGGATAGTATAGGTACAGCGGACTTTTGCAGTTAACAGGATGACTGAATAGGTTTGTGATAATATTTAAAATTCTGTTTGCGGACTGTTATATCTATATTCAAGTATGTTTTATGTGCCATCAATGAATATTAAAATAATTATGTCAGCAGGTGGTGTTTACTATTACTTAAATTAACATACATAGATACGTTTAGTTTCGTTTCAAATTTTTACAAACTTTCTCTCTTCGTTTTACTACCAATTTGATTTATTTTTTATATGACTTATTCAATCCTCATCTATGTATGTGTTTATTTATTTTTTTATCCAACTGCAATGGGAGTCCTCCATTAAGAAATTATTTGTATGTGAAATTTCAATTTCCCTCAGATTTTGTCTTCAGAAACTGGACTAACAGCCAGCCGGGAGCGACGCCTGCGTCGCGTTGGCGCCGACGGCACAACCCCAGTAATCCAGTCGATTGAAAACTCAACTTCTAGTAGTCAACGTGAGTAAGAAAGAACCAACCGTACGATGTAGACATCAAGCACAAATTCAAAATAACAAGTGCCTTTCACGAGTATGGTAATAATTCCGTACAATGGGTAGAAGAAACAAATGCAAACCCCGCATGATCCCTCAACAAGACAAACGAATATGTGGCTGCATCTGCTTTTGTCAGCTCGTGGTAGTTTTTAGTTGCGTTTCGCTTATTTACCTAACAGTGGCTATCTACATACCGTCGTATCGGGCCTTTCGCAGTGGGTTCGAAGAGAAACCAGTAATGTGCCAAACGTTCAACATAAGCACGGAAAACAATTGCAGCTGGGCATCTTGTGGTGAGTGGTGTCTGACCAAGACCTCGGGGTTTTGTCCCCAAATCCACGCGACTACCAGACAGAACGGAACCACCGTTCAATTCCTTAACTGCACCAACTTCCAGACGTCCTTCTGTCCGCCAGTAACCTCCAGCCAGCTGAAGAAACATAATTGCAACAACGGGACTGAATGCGCTTCTCTCAGAGGAGTGTTCAACTGTTCTCTAGGCCACTGTACCAATATTTCGGAAATCTACGAATGTCACTATAAGGCTGATGGATTCTCGGTAGACACCGACAAAGACAACGCCAAGCTCAATGGATTTTTTGAATGTAAGGGTGCCAAGTGTACCAAGATCAAAAGATTCCCTAGTTGTGATAGAATCTGCAAAGAAAATATAACTTCGTCCACGAAAAATGTGTATATCTCAGTAGGTAATAGTGTTCATCACGCCCATTGTGAGTCTTCGGTCGCAACAACGAAAGCTTTCGGGAAGGAAGAAGGGATAATCATAGAACCTACCCAGTTCTGGTCCAAACTTCCCAATGAGGTATTTATGGTCACTTGCCACACTGTACAATACGACGAGGTGAAACAAATAGCACAGTAAGTTTGTGGTTAGGTATATTTTCGAATATGTTTTTTTCATATATATTAGAGCATCTCTATTCAAAACCAACCAGATATATTGATGTCTAACCAACTAATCCCTCATACAACTAATAATGGCGCTGAGATCTGTTATATGTTCGAATAATCTCGATACGAATTAACATCGTCAGTATCGGCATCGTCAGTACTGGGCAGGCGGTCCTGACGATGCCCAATAGGCTGAACCAGCTGTCTACCGGTGGCTCTTAAATTGAAATCAATATGGGAATGATCAAAAAGTACTTATCTATTTATTTATTGATTTTCATGGAATTATTTTCCAGCAGCTTGACTACATTAACTTTTCTAGATTTCATATCAATTCTAGAAACATGCTTCCCAAATTTCTGCTACCACAGTTGTCGGTTGATTGGTCAAACCACCAACACTGACGTAAAAACTTGGCAAGTTGACTTGGGTGTCACACCAATAGGTGTTTCCACTTATGTTTCGCTTGCGTTTACGCGGCTATTTTTATCAAGTACTTTCTTGGCTTTTCTCATTTCGTCTTAAATCGAGGACTGCCTGCCCGGTACTGACGATGCCCAATAGGCTGAAACAGCTGTCTACCGGTGGCTCTTAAATTGAAATCAATATGGGAATGATCAAAAAGTACTTATCTATTTATTTTTTGATTTTCATGGAATTAATTTCCAGCAGCTTGACTGCATTAAACATTCAATGAAAGTGAACTTGGTCAAGCAACTGAAAAATAGAGTGCTAAAAATCTCAGATATAAGCTTCCATAATAAAAATCTTAAAATTCTTGCAAATCTTTTCATAGAAAATTCTTATCCAATTCGTTTGGTGAATAATATTTTGTTCAGTACACCAACATCTCTGGAAAACTATAATTTAACTTCCAATTTAACCCTCCCTGTCAATGACAATATAACTGGTGATGCTCCAGCCCAATTCATTTTTACATACTTACCTTTTATCAAGGAGATCACTCCCAAACTATCTAGGATTTTTCAAAATTTACCTAACATTAAAATAGCAAATAAAACGGTACTTACTATTAAATCAATCCATAGCAAAGTCAAAGACAAGGTCCCTTTAATAAACCAAGTGAATGTTCTGTATAGTATTCCGTATCAATCATGTGATAAGATATATGTTGGCCAAACTTCACGATCATTAGGTGCTAGAATTACTTCGCACAAAAGTGACTGTAGAATACATCCAGAAAGATGCTCTTTAGCAGACCATGTGAATAAGTTTGACCACCATATGGATTATAACTCAATGAAAGTATTGACCACTGAATCAATCTCAGTTAAGAGGTCCTTTCTAGAAAAGTCTTACATTTTTGAAAATAACAATTGTATGAACAAATATCCTTCAAGAACCGTTAGTCAAGAAGTAATTCATACCACAAATAAAAATAGATATAAAATAAACAATTCAATGGATAAAGGTGCAACCACGAAACTCATTGCACATGGATCCTAACGTAAATTTTTCATCAATTTTCTTTTTACGAGTGATCATTACGAAATGGTTTTGCTCTATTATATCTCAGCTAATCGTGAAATTGTTGAAAAATTCTGAAAGTGTGCTGTTAGGTCCGTAAATATCAGAATCTATTGGCCACACTGTGGAAGAAAACATTTGTGTATTTTTATTATTAATAAATAATATTTCTTGGAAGACATGAAACTCAAAATTGTTTCACAATTCAATAAATAACAATCCACTAGTCACTTTTCATTCCTATCATACATCATTTCTTCAGTTAGTGAAAAAGGAACCGAACGAATTTGTCTTTTTTAAGGACAAAACACAAGCACTACAGGAAAATCCTTTAGGCGATCTAAGAAAGGTGCATGTGTGAAAGTAGCGATTCACATTGGATTTGAGTCGCTGGAGATTGAATCCGTTTGGAAAAACGTTCGGCAAAACGTTCTCAGGAAGTTTATGTATACTTATAAATGCGAAAGTCACTCACTTAACACTCACTCATTCATCTCTGTTTCTCCGTACTGATGAGTCCTAGAAAGATAAAATTTAGTATTTAGGTGCTTCATAGATCTTGAATGCGCACAAAGAAAGGATTTTCGAATATTCCAGCTGGGGTGCCGCTGTGGGGGTAAAAGGGGTCCGTTTACATATGAAAATTACTTTTTCACCACTGTTTCTCCGTACCGCTAAATTTTCGGAAGCTGAAATTTTTTATGTAGGTGTTGTTGTATGTGTGTTGTGAATGTGCAATAAAAAAGTATTTTTAAATATTCCAACTGGAGCGCCAGCTTCGGAGAAAAAGAGCGCCCGTAAAACAAAATTATCTTCTCATCACTGTTTCTCCATGCCCCTTAAATTTCCGGTGGGTGATTTTTAGTATCAGCATTGCACCCGTGCATAAGCGCAGTTCTCCAAATGGAAGAGTTCATGAACAGTTAAGTTCGAGTTGTACTGAGTTGAACCTCAAAACGATGAGCAGCCACAATCCTTCGCGTATTTCTGATATGTAACCCTCTTGGTGAAATAAAGTTTGCCAAGTCACTTGAACACTTCCCGTGAAAATATCTATAGAAGAGAGACAAATCTCCATTTTTTTTTGATGTTCCAGACTATCAAGGTTGCAAGTGACGTCCGCGTCTGCAGTCAGGCGGATGGCTCTGGATGGATGGATGAAATCCAGCAGCTTCAGGCGGCGCTCCATACATGAAAACAATTCTCCAAAGATCAAAAGTTGCTGAGATTTGTACAGTTTTCTGTTTCGGAATAGTGTTCCAAGCTTTTGAGAAGCAGCCTTTGTAATTCCAGCGACATGATTGTGCCAAGACATATTGGTGTCCATTTTAACCCCTAACAAATGTATCGAAGCAGAAAGCGTCACTATCCGTCCTGACATTATTATTTATTTATTTATTACCCAAACAGGCTATTTCAGCCTAATTACTTGGATAAATAAGGTGAATTACAGTTATTTACATAAAAATATTGTCTACATTATACTTACTACCTATTAGTCAATGCCCAGAATTGTTGGAGATGATCCGATTTGGAGGCATTTATCTTCTTGGAGAATACCGATTTCTGTGTTTTCGTGGCATTGAATTGAACCTGGTTACTACTTTCACCCCAATTCAAAATCACTTCTAGATCCTCATTAAGATATCCAACCTCCTGCTGCCGGTGAAGATGAGCATCTGCAGCCGATGTCCTAGAATCCAAATGGAATGACGAGTACGCTGTCGTTAAGAAAGCAATATATTGGATTCTTAGTTTTTTCCAATAAGTCGTTGATATACAATAAAAAGAGAGTTGGAGACAATATGGATCCCTGGGGAACACCAGCGTTGATGGTGAAAGAATTCGAGAGATATCCATTGACGGCCATTTGCAGGGAACGTTCTTTCAGGAAGCTGAAGATCCATACACAAAAAGGATCCGACAAACCATAGCATCGAAGTTGGGCCAGCAAACCCCCATGCCACACACGGTCAAACTCCTTAGAAATATGAAGCACAACATCTCTTGGTTTACGGCTTCCTCCATGATTTTTGATATCACTGATAGCAAAGCGACTAGTCCATAGTTATTTGGAAGATGTTTCTTTCCCTTTTTAGGAATAGGCTAAACGCGAGAAATCTTCCAACAATAAGGAAAATCCCTTCCTTGTAAGACAGATGTCTGCAAAATACTGGTGTGAATTCATTTGCCCATTTTTTAAGTACGATGACGGGCACTTCATCAGGACTTGTTGATATTGATCTGATTCAAAATTCACCTGACTAGACTTTGCCGAAAAGTAATTTCCGGCATTGTAGATTCTAGTGTGGGAATAGTGGGTGGTGCACTTCCCAGAAAATCGACTGTGGAGTGGTACGCAAATTGTTCAACTTGTAGATTTGCTTTTTCTATTGCTGTTGTTGCAATTGAAACATCCGCTTTTGTTAGTGGTGTAATTGGGAATTTTGTAAAGTTTTTATTAACAGCTTTAGCTACCGACAAAAAAGATCTAGACCCTAATTCTCTGATTGTGAAGTTCCTTGTTTTCATTAAATCTAAGTTTGCAGCTGTTGCGAGCATTAACAAACCTAGTTCGGTTTTCGGCACTGGGTAGACGAGGTTTTTGGAGGCGACAGCTTGGTCGCAATTTTTGTTGAACCAAGGTTTGCCATTAGAAATTCTCTTCGAAAAAGGAATATATGCATCCATGAATGATAGAATAACTTCCGTTACTTCAGAAGCACAAGTCGATGGATCATTAGAGCTGAAAAAAATATCTAGCCAGGGGAAGTTTCGAAAATTGTCTTGAAGATCCTCCCACTCAGCAGATCTGTAATGTCAAACTCTCCAACATTCATCGGTAATTCACTCAACACTGAAATGAGTTTGTAGTCAGAAGATCCCAATGAAGACCTTATAGTGAATATGTAAAGTTCTGGATTAGTTGTTAGGTATAGATCCAGAAGACTAGCATATTCTCCATCACGGTCAGGAATCCTGGTTGGCTCATTTATAATCTGAGTATGTCCGCTGCTCATTGCAAAAGCCTCAGCTTCACAATATTGTTCGTCGTCGATATTTGAAAATTTGAAGTCACGTAATATGGCAATTTCGGCACTGGGATGACAGATTTGCAGAAAGTCAATGATGTTTGCAAGTGAAGAGAATAGTTCCCTATTTTCTGTATCGCTTGGTGGTCGATAAACGCAGCATATGAATTCAGTGATCTTCTGTGATATTATTTTGAACCACATAACATCAAAGTTTATGGTTCCAGCATGATAAAAAGAGATATTCCAAAGTTACGTCTGAATCTGGAGTGGAAATCATAGTCGGGATATAGAAAATTGACGGTTTTTGTGAAAGCACTGACTTTAGTTTATGTGAATGCAAAAATATGAGGACTATTTGTTCGCAGGTGTTGGTGCACTGAGTTTATATTTGAGTTGAGTCCTCTGATGATGCATAAATCGATTTTGAAGTTGCTAGTGGGACTCTCAGCAACTGCAGTTACCATGTTATTTCCCTGTGGACTGATGTCAGGAAGACCCTCCGATTGGGGAGCCATTTTACCTCCGGAGTATTTTGACCGTAGGAGCGCCATCATACAAATTTTCCTTATAATCACCCTTGAAACCGGATATTATTATTTATTCATTATCAAAATACACAAACCATTTTCTCCCACAGCGGGGCCTTCAGTTTCTGTCATATACGCACCTAACAGTGGACTTTAAAAATGTTTGACCAACAATCTCATCATAAGCTGAAAACTAACAGAAAACCTATTTCGCAATGATCAATCGTAAAGAGAAAATTAATCGAAAATTCATGCCACGTTCCAAATGGAATGAGTTTTCTGGTTGCACTTTTATTACTCATCTTTAAATCGTCTTCTATAATCTTTTTTTTTCGATATCCTAATTCCTTCTTGACTAATGGGAAACTTTAGTAAATTGTTCTTGAAAATTATTTTACTGGTGGAATAAATGTAATAAATATTCACGATATTTATAAAATTGTGTCAAGATTGAACTGAAAACTGGGCAGTAGTTTCAATGAAATAACCATAATTGACACAGACTTCGAACAAACTTACAACGTAGTGAGCAGGCTCCGTCGGTCCTACGAATGTTATGAGGGTGTTTGTTGTTGCTCTAGTCAGGCGGGCGTTAATTGTTGATTCATAACAGAACCTCGGAGATCCCAAGAACATGTATAATTTTCCGTAGAGCTGTAGATGAATCAACTGCATAGTACAAATTGAAATACACGATCTTTATGGGGTACGGATATGGGGTCCTCAGTGTGATCATCTCTCATAATATCGCCTTTGTCTTCAAAGAGATCTTGACCCCATTGTTATGAAATCTTGTAATCGATAAGTTTTCTGGACTATATCCGGAATAAAGTACTGGGATTTGCAAACGACTCAGTCATTCTAGTCCATAGAGGACCTATGAATATTATAACAAAATGAATTGAGAGAGTAAGACTGAACATAAACCCAATCACCAAGAGAACTAAGACAGAGGATTTCAGGACCTCCAAAACTTATAGGTGAAAATTCAAAATGTCGAAAATCATTAAATATCTGAGAGTGATTTCAGATCCCAGACTGACTTGAAACCAACATCTAGAAAGAGTAAAAAAGATGAAGTTATCATTGAGGCTGGCCAGGCGCACTCAAGAAAAGACACGGGGCTGAAATCAGACCTGATATATTTGATATACACAATGATAGTATAATCTATCTATGGTCTGGTAATCAAAGATGAAATAAACTATCTTTATTGAAAACTTTGACTTGCTTTCCATACAATTTTTGTTTGTTCTTGAATAAAACAACATTATTACTCTACGGTCGATGTCGAAACTTGGCTTCGCAATGGACCACTTTTGGAAGCCTCCTTTCTTAATGACTCATGAACTGATTCATTAATGTATATTTGTAGCAAAATATTTGATTGGTTCATTTTTTGAATGCAATATTTTTGTTCTCCCACTAAAAGGTAACAGGTCTTCTCCCGCTCAAAAAATTACATGTTCTTTCGCTCGAGAAGTTACATGTCTGCCTGCTCGGGGAGTAACATCTTATTCCACTCAAGGAGCTATCTGTTCTCCCGTTCGTGGAGTAACATGTCATTTTTCGCTCATGGGTGAGCTTGTTCTCCCACTCGAGAAGTTATAGGTCGTGAATTCAAGGTTTAGCATTTTCTTCTCTCGCTCGAATGAAAGCATGTTTTTGTTCAGCTGGAGTGGTATAATGTCTTCTTCCACTTTATGGGTAACATGTTCTCTTCCTTTCGACTAATACATGTTCTCCTGCTTGAAGGATATAAAGTGTTCTCCCGCTCGAGGAGTTACATGTCCTTTCGCTCAATGGGCAGCATGTTTACCTACCGTTCGAGAACCAAAATATTCATTTTCTGCTCAAGGGGTAGCAGCTCTTTTTTCTCTCGAAGGGTTACATGTTCTACTACTCCAAGAGTAACAGGTCTTCTCCTGCTCGAGGGGTCATTAAGTAGTCCCTCTCAGTGGATAACAGGTCTCTTCTTCGGCTATGTCGGCCCATTTGGGGAGTAACAGATCTTCTCCCGATCGAGAGATTACATGTCCGTCCACTAGAGGAATACCTGGTCTCATCAAGGAGTTACAAATTCCCCTGTTGAAAGTAACAGGTATTTTCTCACTCGTGAGTGAGCATGTTCTCTCGCTCGAGACGTAACAGGTAGCGTGTTCGAGGTGTAGCATGTTCTGCTTCCACTCGAGTGGTAACTCATTCTTCTTTCGCTCTATGGTTAACACTATCACCTCTGAGTATCACATGATTTCTACACCGAAGGATAACAGCTACTCTTCCGCTCAAGCTGTTATGTGTCCCTCCTCTCCAGGGCATAGCATGTTTACCTTCTATTCGAGAGGATAATAGGTCTTGTTCGTCTCGAGGTATTACATGTTTTCCTGTTCGAAGAATAACAGGTCCTCACCTGCTCAAGGGGTGAGGTCCTCATCCGCTCGAAGTATAACAGATCTCCCACCTGCTCAACATGTCATCCCGCTTGAGGTATAACAAGTATTCTCCTATTTGAGGGGTAACACGGCGTCTACCTGTCGAGGGGTCACATGTTCTTCTGCTCAAAGGTTTACATGTTTTTTTGCACGAAGGTCATCTTCCGCTTGAAAGCTAACAGGTCTTATAGCTCGATTAGTAAACGGTCGGTTAACAGGTGTTTTTTCTCTTGAGGGGTTTACATTACCGCCCGCTTGAAGAGTGGCGGAGAAGTAACAGGTCTTCTCTCGCTCGTGAAGTAAGAGATCTTGTCCTATTCGAGCGGTATCATGTTCTTCTGTCCCGCTAGAGGGTAACAGGTCTTCTACCACTCGATGGGTAACTTGTATTTTCCTATCGGTGGGGTAGCATTTTCTCCCGCTCTTCTTTGTGAGTTCAAGTCTCCCTAAGATTGATTCTAACCGAAAAATGCTAATGCAGTCGTTTTTCATTTCACACTTTCAACGTAGTGCCTTGAAGCTGATGGCTCAAGTTCTTATTCATTTTTTATATCGCCGTCAATGACGTTGAGCTGCAGTCGAGTTAATAAAATGACGCTCAATTCATAACCATAATATTTTATATAATACGTTTGTCTTTAGTTATTTTTGTTCATGTAATTCATCTTCAAATTACCGTTCTCAATTTTAAATTCAAGAATTTTGCGAAAATATCAGAACTACGTGGAAAGAGTCTGACTCGCAGACCATCGCATATCTAGCTGACACTAAGAAACAACTCTCCTGAGCCAGCCATCAATCTGAATCATTTATACGAAAAATATTCGACATTCTTCCCATTTTATTCAAAACAGTTCGAATGCAATAATATCACTGAGTTTTCTTTTCAGTGCCACAGACTGTATAAATGGGACAATATACGAATTAGAAACAATACCGAGGCCTTACATTACCTTCAGGCAATTTTGGAATTTGACAGGGAAAGAGAGTTATGCCGTAGACCCCACTAATCAATTTGTTCCAACACAGTCCGCCTTAACTATTTACAACGCTTCACGTTTATTCATCAACTTGGATGGCTGCGTGAACACTCTCAAAGGCGAATGTCTCGAATTTCTACACACCCATGGAAGTGATGGAAGAAACCAAACTGCTCAGTCCAGATATCCGTGTTATTACAACAAGGTGAGACGAAACACATACATTCACGTAGGGTTTTGGGATTTCAAGTTGGACATACGTATATTGAACAAAGATTGAAATGAATTGAATATTTTTTTCCAAAAATCAAAGAAAACTACGAATTTTCAGGAATTCTTTCATCATCAAATAAGTCATAAAAAATAGTTCAAAGCTCATTAAACAAGCTGGCACAAGTTTCCACTTTTGAAGTTAACGGATAAACATGTTTCAACAAATTTTAGTTGTCTTTAATTCCTAAACGTTTCTTTTAATAATCATGGGAACAATACAATTCTTCAAGCTTTTTATTGAGGTCTTCAGATTTATACAATGCTACAGAAACATAAGGTTTTTTATGACAGAAACCATACAGCCAGTTACACAATGTTTATACCATGTTAGGAATCACACGTTAAAAGGTAAGACCTCGTTAGTCCTTAGCTCACACAAGTGCGACAATTGGTTAACGGAAAAACAGATTTTAAACAGTTTTTTTTTAAACTCAAAAAAATATATAGATACAGAAAGATGCTATAAAAGTTTGTATGATCTATATAATTATTATATAGTCTAGTCAAAATGAGTGATAAAAAAAGTGGTAAGCTCACAAATAGAATATCAAAAGTCCCCGCCGATTCTATGTTTGATAAAAATGTAATGAAATTTAAAGGTCAAAAATATCAGTTTTTGAATTTTTCTCCCCAATCGTAAGTGTTATCGAAAAAATATGTTAGATAAAAGTTATAGATCATGAAGTTGTCTACAAAAAATGTTCCTATACTTTCTTTTTTCTACGAATCACCATTTCTGGGAAATTATTTCGAACATTGAAAAAAGTAATATGCACTCATACGTGCATGGCCTGCCTATACTCTGTGTATAAGATAAGGAGGGCCATCATGGGAAGATCGGAAACTGTAAGAGATACAAATTCGGTTGATTTAGGAGAATAGTTGACATTTTAGAGCTTCTTTGAATGACGTTTCAGTGAAGTTGTCACCAAAAAAGCACACTCATACCGTGTGATTCAGTTTTCTGGTTTATTTAAAACATTTAAATTGATGATGGTTTCTCGGAGATGAAACGTCGGATTTAAAAATCTGTAGACGTTCCTTTATACAGTTTGGGAAGTGTTAATATGAAAGTTTTTGTTTTCCAATGTCTTCCTAAATAACGTCAGAAGAGAATTAAAACGAAATTGGCGAATTATGGTTCTTTCCGAAAATCTCCGACACTAATCGAAATTACATTTGTATCTCCTATGGCTTCCAATTCTCCATGCTTTACTTATCTTGGATACAAAGTATAGGCCACGTACCTATAGGAGTGCATTTTACTGACTTTGATGTTTGAAATAACGATATCACATTCGTATGGTAATTCGTGGGAAAAAAAACGTTGAGGGACAATATCTATGAACAATTGCATGATTTACAACTTTCGTCTGACCTTTGTTTGAAGGTGGTTATCACCCGGAGACGATTGTGGATACTAACAATCGAAACGTCGTGGAGTTACTTGGTTTCGAATCTTTTAATTTCATATTTTTAATTATAATTTCTCATTAATAATTTTTTAATTTTTCAGCTCGTGTTAATAGTTCAATTTTTTGTTTTTTTTTTGGTTGTTGCTTGTATGTTATTTCATTGTAATTTCAGTTTTTTGCTTAATAAAATTGTTTTTTCAGATAATCTTTTCAATTTTTTTACAGATTCTTTCAGGGATTTAAAATCAATTTATATCCATATCAGACAATGGAAGTCCGAACTGATGAAATGCATTTCATCTGACCTATTTTTACGATGATAACATTAACGGTTAACGACAGAAAATTGAAAAATCGATATTGTTATATGATAGAACTAATCGATACTTGACGGAAATCCATTATAACGTCTTCAAAAAACACACTTCAATGTGAGATTTCCACGTGAAAATTTATAAAACCGCGACACGTGTTTCGCTATACCATATTAACATCTTTGGGCGTCACAATATGCCCGAAGTATTGTATCCTACGTCTGCTGATCTACACTTATATCCATTATAATAATTAAACAATTTTCACATTCTTCTATTTCAGGCGAGTTTCGCTAACATCGTAGCTACGGAAAAAGCTACGGTATTAGCGAAACCCGTCTGGAAATAAAAAATGTTTGTGAAAATTGTTTAATTATTTTAATTAATATCATAGACAGTGTTATTAATTTTCATAAAGTAACGGATCAGTCCATTCATTAACACTTATATCGTAGAACTGTCGAATTCAAGTGTAGCTCGGTATCAACTGAACAAAAAAAATGGAGTTGAAATATGATTGATAACATTTTAGAGTGAATTCATAATTTACTCCAATCTGTTTCAGTAAAACTTCTATTTAATGCAATTGCAAAATGGGTTATAGCAGAAACTGTAGCTGTCAAAAGTTATATTGGTTTGCTCACCAAATGTACTCTAGTATTTTGTGACTAACATTTCCACAATTTCACTTATCTGTATTTACTGTATCATAAAATTTTCTCTTTTCATTCATACGTTGATCTTCTGAACTTCTCAAATCTTAGTCAGACCGTTAACACCATATTGAACGATGATGTCATTGCTTCCCAGTTCGGTGGTACTATTCGAGGTCTTCCGGTTTGTTACGAATATTTAAGTTTGTCAAACTGTTCTTCAGTAAGAATGGACATAGGTATGCTTATTTTTATGATGGACAATAATTTAGGATCCATAACGGATCACGAACTCGAAAGAAAATACGTGAATCATCAGTTTATATTATTATATCCGGTAAGGCCTAATAAAGATGAATTTCACATGAATGGTAGAACCACATACTGAAGACATTTTCCAACATCCATTTCAATTGATTCAGTGGTTAACTCAAGTGGTTATCCTGAGAGACCTTCCCATCAACTATCAACTACATTATCAACTATAAAAACATTCAGTGAACAAGGTGGAAATAGCATTTAACATTCAAATTCATTTTTTGAGAAAAACACTCCAAGAACACAAATCAAAGATGTGCTCAAACAACTCCACAGTAGTCTAACAACAGGATATATCGTCACCAAGAAAATCTTGGCACAAAAGTTTATTATCGGTTCTACTGTCGCCGTTACATAGAAATAAAGAAGACAATTACCTACCACAAGTCGAGGAAAAATGGCATATCTATCTGGAACTCCGTGCGAGAGAGTCACAGTTGACATATTATATGGATTAACATATTTCCAGTGCCTCACCTCGCAGTGCCAATAGTAGGGCAGTAGACTAATTTCCTTCCGTCCTTCAGTTAGCTTTGGTTGTTGTTTAGAATTGTCGGAGAAACACGACTCACGAAGACTGTTTTTTGAAGCTTGATAGGTAGGATTGGAATCTCTGGTGTAAAATAAATTCATTGAAAACACTTATTCCACATCTTGATGCTAACAAAGTAAACATCTTCAGAAGATAACTACTGTTAATTGTCTCTTGATGATCTTATTTGTGTTATGTCTTTGAATTGAAGGCTTCAGTATTTTACCTTGCAATGGTCTTGTCGCTGCTAAGACTGTCCTGTGTAACTTCTCCAACAGATTTTATTGAATGCCAATGTATGTTTGTTTCAGTTGTTTTGTCAACCTGGATCTGTCCGTCCAATTTTATCGTCATCTTTTCTGCGCCCTCTTTTATTTTTTTCATGACTCATTCGTTCTAATTCTCTTTTCATATCTTCCATGGCTCAATCATTCATTTTGCCCAATCCCTTTTAGATTTCCCTATGTCTGCGGCTAAATATCTACTTTTGATCATATATTCTCTTAACATCATCTCAAATCCTATATACTTCACCTTGTATTTGTTCTACTCCCTCGACCAATTGAAAAAAAATCCGTTTTTTTTCTTCTTTTTGTCTTTCCCTTTCTTTTTTTTAACATTTCCAGTTGATATTTGCAATATATTTCGAATTCATTTGATAATTCAAAATACAACGTGACACTTCTTATTCCAATCATACTTTCTAACTGTTACAGCTAATTGACTCGAAACTAACTCTAACAACCTTGTCATTCGTCTAAACTCCGAACTAATCGGTATTCTGATCTAATCTGCTTTTACAATCTGATGGACTCGTATAAAGACACATGGCCGTCAAAATACTGGGGATGTAGGGTTACCATAACATATAAATCAATTGATCGTTCCACAGTGATCTGGAATGATCTGGGACTTTCGCGAACGTTCCAGATTATTTTAGCCCTGATATCTGCAAAAGCACGCCTTTCTGATAAAAATTAATGGAGGCATATATCACATATGTCACATTATCACATATATCACATTCTCACATATATGAGAATATCACATAAATTAATTGAGATTGGATGGTTGAATATGGAAAATAGAAGACTTCATCATGCGGTCACTTTATATTACAAAATTATTTTATCTAAAATTCCTATTCGCGTGCAAATCCGGGTCTGATTACTAGTGTATATTAATGCGTTGAGGGGCATTTGACACATCAAAGGAGTGCTCTGAGAAACACATTGAACTTATCTGATCCAGTGATACAGTGCATCATAAGTAAAAAATTATCTGATCCATGCTTTTCATGAGCCATTGAACATCAAAGTGACCATGGTGGACTTCCAATCACCAATCTGCTTTTGCAACCCGTGTGGTTCGTAAACAGACCATAATCGAAGGCCCTCGATAATCTTCTTACTCTTCTCGTTCATTGGAAACTACTTGACAAGTTTCGATGGTGACGTCACAATACAGAACTCGGATTGCTACAATCAGTGACGGTACATTGGGGGAGTGATGGTGTAACAATATTGTTAGTTTACAGACTAGGTGTTACATATCAGCTTATGCGCCTGTCTTCAACTTCGAAACTCCATAATATAACGTCCTGTTTTTTTTCAGAACAATTCCTTCATGGTTGTGGCCCGGTACGATCTAAAGAGGACTTGGAGAGATTTGATAATAGCGATAAGTATACCATCTGCACTCTTCATAGTTTCCTTCATCACCCTATGCGCGATAATGCAGTCAGTAAGAGTGGATGATGATACTAAAATGCGCTGTAAATACTGTTTCGGTACCTACCAATCGGACATGACTGAAATGATTGATAGTAAGTATGAGGTATCCTCACCGGAGTCCGATGGGCCTTACTGCAGAACAAATAACCAGGATATTCTGAGTTAACCATCCATTTCAACAAGTTAATTTGATGCAAAGAAAACTAACTGATTCAACTATGTACAAAAAAGTTTGCTAATTATTTTTCACTGAAACACTCATGAGCATTGAAGCGTGTTTTCTTTGGAAAACTAAAATCTCATAAAAGAATTAACGATAAATGATATAATAAAAATCAGCTCCGAATCTGGGAATCAAAAATTAGATTTTATATAACAAGTTGTTCACCAGCTACTAGTTTACCATGTTTATTTGGTGAAGTCTCCCTCTCCACCACCTCGGGTTTGGAGAACGGGAGGGAAAGGAGAATTGAAACCTCATTATATTTATTTTTTTTATATATTACCTATTTATTTTCAAGATTACATGCAAATTTTTTATATGAGACTACTTGAACACTTCTAATTTGGATAGTCGATAAAAATTGGAATATCTAAATTCCGATTGTGGCCGTCTATATACTAGCTTACGTTACCTATGCACGCTTGCAAACAATCGATCGAATTCTACTGTAGATTCTTCAGTCATGGATCATAGCATGAAGCTATTATGGTTGAGTTATGTTTTGACTTGAGAAGCTTGATAACTAAAGAGCTCCAGGAGATTCCCTCAGGAAAACACGTTGTCAAAAATATTTCAGGAATAGTAGGGTTGAATAATCGATAAAAAGTCAATCAAACGTTTACTGCAAAGCACCATCGACAAAAAAAGTTCCCCCAAAATTAGTTCATATTCCGTTTGTCCTTCTGACATTAGCACGTTATAAGGGTCAGGGAGCCAGGCTCCAACCTGTTCCAACCCAAGATGTAAATCTGTTTCGACAGACATAAATTCGTTCGAACTATCCAAAATATATTATCAAATTGTAGGGTATAGTACCTAATAAAACTATGAAATACCAGAACTGAACTGGTCCATGCAGTTCGAAAATCTGAACAAAAACCCAACGACTAGCCATGACAAAAAAAGACTAATTGAAACGTTGAGTGAGGAAGGTCGAAGCATCTATGAACCTGAGAGTTTCCCAAAAAAACATTTGGAAAATGTCTCAAAAGGAAATAGGTATAGTGAAGCCGAAATTCAACGGCAAACACTACCGAGGAATGGTAACGCCGAGGTAAGAAAGGAGACGAATGAGAGGATTGGAAAAATTCTGGGAAAACATGAAATGAGATCAATATTGAGGCAAATCAAAACCGTCGGAGAGAGTCTGAGGTCGGTAAAGGTAGGGCCAAGAGCCACTATCCAAGTTTATATACAGAGGCGATAAAAATTAATGAATATGGAGAATTTGGACCGAAAGATTTGGTTAGGTGAAACATTAATAACTCTCAACACTTAAATTAATGACTTAAATTAATGACTTAAATTAACAACACACGAATCAGGCCAATTAATTCAACCAATAGAAATGAAGCCATGCCAACTACCGATGGAATAATAACGGAGATCCAAATTCCGAACGATATAAGATCATGTGCTGTGAGGACAAGTGTAGCACTTCCTCCGTTGTCTCACTGAATTTATGAATATCTTCCACAGTCGTAGATGAAATAGCAAGCATAACAATCTATAGATCATCATCAACAATTTCAGAAAATAGTTTTGTCTGAAAAAAAGCTTGTGTAAGTAAAAAAGTAGAAAAAAACTATAACCAATAGGATTCTTGCCGATCCTTTTCTTTTGGTCCCTTGGGAGCTGTCTGACTTGTCCATTTAGTCCAAGTTTCCAGAAAATACTGCAGCCTCTTGAGTTTATTGCGTTTATTCTCCCATCTTCTCATGAAACCCATTCCATCAGTCTCGTTCCCTGTACTAGTTTGTGCAGGTTCCGTGTTGGATGTTCGTCATATTCCTCTGGACGTAATTTTGTACGTCCATATATTGCCTGCCTCATGTGATTCAGTGCCTCACATTCGCATAAGATGTGTAGAACTGTTTCTACCCCTTCGTTGCATAATCTGCAGCTGAGGTCTCCGTTGTACAGCCCCATTTTTTTTCAGGAGTCCTGAAAAGCGGACAATGACTGGTTAGTAACCCTGTAATTATTCTGAGCCGATCCCTACTATATTGAAGTAGTTCTTCGGTTCTTTTCTCAGACGGCTCCCTAATGAAAGTTCCACTGTGTTTGTTGCCAGGTACTTTTGTCCAGTACTCTGTGTGCTTCTTATTGGTTCATGTCCTAATCTGGTTTCGTACCAATGATTTTGGTACGAGCTTTGGTAGAGCTGGTTTAGGACCTATATATAAAGTTGATGATCCGTGTCTAGCGCATTCATCAGCTTTATCATTACCTGTGATTCATGAATGCCCTGCCACCCAGTACAAAGTTAATTTGTTCCTGTTTGCAAGTTCAGTACTCTGTGTGCTTCTTATTGGTTCATGTCCTAATCTGGTTTCGTACCAATGATTTTGGTACGAGCTTTGGTAGAGCTGGTTTAGGACCTATATATGAAGTTGATGATCCGTGTCTAGCGCATTCATCAGCTTTATCATTACCTGTGATTCCTGAATGCCCTGGCACCCAGTACAAAGTTAATTTGTTCCTGTTTGCAAGTTCATTCAGTTCTTCATGTCATTCCCAGACCAGTTTTGATGTCACCTTCGGGTCTGTCAGAGCCCCTAGTGCGCTCTTGCTGTCTGTTAAAATATTGATCCGCCGATCCATATATCTAGTAACAGTGATTTTTTTTTGAATTACCATCAATATATGGTCACATTGTAGACGAAGACAGAAGAGGAAGTCAGATGAGAGTAACGAAATTAGAAAGAGATGAATTCGTTCAACAATTCATATCTCACAATCCACCAATTAGGTAAAATGTTATTTATATTTCTACTATTGAACGGGACCGGCTTACCAAAGTAGCAATAGTTCCCAACCAATGTAAGTGCCCGAGTTCACAAAAAGGGTTTCAGAAACATCACAGGAAATAGTTGCAGCTTCTGATCTGTATGTTTTATCACCAATGTGTGATCCAGCTGCCACCTTTGTATTTATACATCCATATCCAGTTGATCATCGTGGTCAGTACGTAAAGCCGTTTCAGTTAAAACACTGTTTTCTGGGTGACAGTACCGGTCACCACACTATCCCCTCGATAACAGCGTTCACACACTACAATATATGTTATGATATGTAGGAAAATAAATGTCCGTGTACCTTCATAGGGTCCTATTTTGAATCGTATCTTTTGGTGCTCATAAAACTCTCGGTGGGTATTTTTCAAGCTAATTCTGATGGAAGCAGAGTAGATAACTTGGAATCTTCTTGATTAGGGCATAAACATATTAGATAGCCCCTATTTCAATTGCTTTGCTTGAATGTTGATTGATGCGATATTTATTTGAAGAGATTTCTTCATTTGGCACAGAAATCTTCAGTCAAGTGAAGCCATAACAATTATTATTATCAATAGGTCAATCATTAGCTTCACCTCCAGTGCTTCTTAAACTTTGAGCGTCTGAATCTCCAGAGGCTCAAGGCACACAAGACATAGTTTTTCATCCAGATTCACCTTCAAAAGAAATAGTTATTATTCGTGTTTATTTGAACTTATCAGAAATACACCTCACTCAAAAATGATCTGTCACAACTATGAGGGGTTGGGGTGAATATTCCAGAATCACAAACTTCATCACAATCAGTTTGTTAACAAGTCTGCCAAAAAATCGTTTTGAGCTCTATGTTAAATGGTTGCCAAGACATTTACACAAAATTAAAAGCTATAAGGCTATAAGCCAAGGAGACCTTCTACCACAGTCGAAGGAACGGAGGATAATATCCTGTAATTGTATGCTGTATTTTATTATTGGTAAATTTAACTGAACTAAAATGATGAATAAATATTCTTTCGAAGTTGAGTTTTGAGATGAAACTCGAAATAAGATGAGCTAAAACTGAGTAAATGCATGAACGGTATCATTAGGAGGCTCAATCCGTATTTAGCATAAAAATAATAGCTCGAAGTTTCACAGCTTCTCATGTACAGGTTTGATTGTTTGTGCATGTAGAGCACGGCTATTAACATTACTTCAAGTACAACTTACTGACTTTTGGAGATGAATTTGCATATCAAATGGTTGAACAAATGAAGTATTGAACTTGAGAAGAGTTCTAGAAGCAAAGTATATATTTTTTCTAAGTATTTTTTCTCTTGTAACTAATTGTTTGTTGTCGTATAGCCTTCTCTTTCATAACTCTTTGATTTAAGACTTTGAAAATTAGAGTTCAAGATTAGATACGAAACTGAATAAGGCATTGTTTGAAACCAGTTTAACCAATCTGTATACAGGGTGTTTCTGGACTTCCTCTTTTCCTCTCGGGAATGTGTACATGGGGTCAAAATACCACAAGTGCTTTATATAGGGCGTTCCAACGAAAACTTGACACCCCTCTAAGTCAGAAATGGACGTGTCATCAAAAATTTCCAAGAACAGGTAGATTTCTAGGGGGACTAATTCTGATATGGAAATCATTACCAAAACTTAACCCCCCTGCGGTGAGCAACGACTCCCCCCTCCTTTTTTTGCAATGGCATGGGGGTCGGGTGATACATCATTTGAAAGGTCTTTTGTCACTCTATCACCTCTGTAATTTTTTTCGAAATTGGTTCATTCGTTATAGAGAAATTAAATGTTGAACGTTTTATTTAAGATAAAACAGAAAATTCGCTGTCGCTCATTTTATTGAGGAAATCAACAAGAGTAATATCAATGACAACACAATCAACGGAGTTCCATGCAATAATACAGTCTACTTTCGAAAGCGTTCCTTACATTATCGAAGATGTCCGGAGTCAGAAATCGGCATTCTCGAACAATTATCTGTCGTAGGTCTTCTGTTTAACGTATTGATGGTTCAAGTTGTGGTCTGGATGATTCGAATTATAAATTCTTGCAGCAGCTTTAGCACATTCATTATTTCGATAATAGTTTGCAACAATTTCTATTCTTTCCTCAGTAGAATAATCCATGTTGGAACACAGTGAACAAGGATGACTGAATAACAATTCGTGAAGAAATGACAGTGGCCAACTACCTACTTTTTGTTCTGCGACAACTAGATTCAAAAAAAACTATCAGTGTTGAAAAAACTAACAGTGTCGTCCATTTCAAAATGTTTACTACTAATTAAATGAATTCTACAAATCTAGAAGACCTGCGACAGAGAATTGTTCGGGAATGCCGATTTCTGACTCCGGACATCAATAATGTAAGGAACACTTTCGAATGTAGACTGTATTATTGTATGAAACTAGATGAAGGTCATTTTGAACACTTTAGTTGATTGTGTTGCCATTTATATTACTCTTGTTGATTTCCTCAATAAAATGAGCGGCAGCGAATTTTCTGTTTTTTTTTTTTTTTTNCCGGATATTTTTCACCTATTCATGTGCCGCCGTTTTTGTAGTTTATTAGTTTTCTCTTTATTAGTATAGCTAAATGTGCGTTTTTTCAGATAAATTTATTGGGTTGAAGATTTTCTCCCATCAAATTGAATTATCATTGAAACTCCCCAACATTTCAGTTGTGAATAAGAATTTGAAACATTCAAATGTTGAGTTTCATGAGATTCAGATAACAACACGAAACGTGATTATTTCACACGTAAATACAAAATATGGACAGAAATCAATATTCGCGTAGCTTGTTAATACAAAAACACCACGAATCTACAGAACTTGATATTTCATTTGTATTATCCCTGTCATGGTGTTGCATTAACGTTAATATAAGTATTTCTGCTGTGAAAATTCTTCATTTCAAATAATGGTAGATATCTCAGGTTGGATGTCGTCGAACAAAAGTGCATTTTTATAAAAAATCGTTGTTCCAATCGATTTTCAACACGAGTACTTTTATTTAGAACATTGTCTAAGTAATCTGATTTTATTGAAAAATATCTTTCATTCCAAAGTTTTGAAGTGTGGACCATCGGGGGTAGTCCGTTCCTGACTTTGTAGCAAAACAACTGACTCCTGCTTGAAAGTTCATCAAAGCAATCCATTTGTTTAGTCAACCACCAAAATTAAATTTGGTTGATTTTGAATATTCACTTGAAAATATCAAAGAATAATCTTTTTCATGTAACTTTGAGGGCCCGTAACTTGGTAACGAAGGATTGAAGGAACAAAAATTATATGAAGTACTGGTGATATTTTGACCCCATCTATACATTCCCGAGAGGAAAAGAGGAAGTCGAGGGACACCCTGTATATAGCTTTCAAGTGTGTATACGAGTACATAGATAGTAATATCAATTTTGATTTGAAACTATATTTTATATGGTTTTATTGAAAAATAAAGAAAGAAATTAGGTGTTACAGAAAAGGTAGAATGGTTGATGATTATGGTTCCGTCACAGATAAAGAGGCTAACCGGCATACCTAACGCCAAATTTGAAATGATTATAATAGATGATGATTTACCCGAATTCTTCGAGTGGGCGTATGAAGGACTATTTACTGAAATAGATAAATGCATGATTATAAGAGTAAAAAGACAATGCAAAGAGAATACATAGCCAGAACGTATGCTTTGTGGTGTCAAACATACTCGTAAACATAACATATTTTCTTGAAAGTAACTGACGAATTTTTCGTGTGAAATTCTCTGGACGTTTTTGACTTTTCCTTAGCGATATTAATGTTTTCTGGACGCTTTTTGATGTTTTCTAAACTATTTTGTTTATTTACTCCTAATCATATTCATAGTATATTAGA
>NW_019289443.1:498325-552581 GCF_000500325.1 Leptinotarsa decemlineata
TCGGAGGAATAAGTCCAGTTATCACCCGAAGACGATTGTGGATACTAACAATCGAAACGTCGTGACGTAACTTGGTTTGGATTCTTTTAATTTTGATTTTTCATTTTTTGTTAGTATATTTTTTAATATTCAGCTTTTATTGATATCTCAATCTTTTATTTTTTTTTGTCGTTGCTTGTATGTTATTTATTTGGAATTTCAGTTTTTGTTTTAATAAAATTGTCATTTTTGGTTAATCATTTTAATTTTTTTTCAGGGATTTCAAATCAATTTATATTATATTAGACAATGGAAGTCCGACCTGATGAAATACACCACGAAACATTATTAACCACCTTCAAACAAATTGTCAATGATATGGTGGTGGCCAGTGTCTCATCATCTAGTGACAATTTAGGGGGACATCTAGAATTTAATGATTTCCTAGTAAATATAGTGACAAAATTAAGATGAATCTAGCAATTTTCAGTAAATCTAGTGACAAATGAACCAGTTATTTGCTCCGTAGCTCCATACAAACTGAAATCGTAGACCGAAAGAATAAGGTGATGATTGTCGTGCTCAAAACATTTTGCATTTGCTATCTGCACATCAATCTTATGCTGTCTCAGCCTAGATAGATCGTTATATCGCTGCCTTAATATTTTGTGTTTTGATTGGCTTCCGGATTTTGCCGTGGTCTTCTTTGCTAATGATCTCCAAACGTTTCAACTGCAACGTGGCAGTCATCTTCAGTGGCATGGTCGAAGTACTCTTTTTGACGTGTCAACTGAAACGTTTGGAGATTATAACCAAAGAAGACCACGGCAAAACCCGGAAGCCAATCAAAACATTCACGCCAGTTGTGAAAGCCTATATTCCTATATTAGCTGTCTTAATAGTTTTCATTACCTGATTATTAACGAAATACTAGCGTTACCACGCCTAAGCCTACCTCCTCGACCATCGAAGTAGGTAACAGAAGTGTTAGGCTCCGAATGAGAAGAAGAACGTGCGAAACGTGAAAAAAATTAAATGAAATATCAGATTTACTCTTTCATTTCCGCGGACTCTATCGTCATAACTCTGTCGGAATAATTCATGTGATTATAGGAGCCACTGTACGAATGATGTTTTTCCTACGATTATACCAGTTTGTCTTAATACTCATTCTGTGTTCGCTAGACTACTCAGGGTGGGGTGTACTCGTATTTGCGGACAAAGGTCTGTCAAATAAGAAAATGAATAAAAATGATAATATAGACAAGTGTTTACCTGTTCTTAATTTGTTACTGAAATTAACAACAATTTCGTATCAAATGAATTTTCGATCAGCTTTACTCAGACTTTTGCAAAAATCAATATTCAAAACAAAATGTTTTTACATGACAAAAACTTTTCAACGCTATATGCAGTACAAACTTATTTCAGAGTCAACTATATAACCTTAATTTAATTTGTAAAAACAGCATTAAACTATGCAGCCTTCAGTCCTTTTACTAATATCGAAATCAAATTTTCTAAAAAATTACTTATTTGCTGAAGGTCCAAACATAATCAATATGTCTAATATCAAACAAAATAAAATGTAGAATGATATACACTTTTTCATAAAAGTTCTCACTCAACTGTATTGTACTGATAGCTCTTCACTTCCATAATGTTGACGTTTTTTAGTTGCTCCACAAACCTAAACGATAAAACAGCTAGCCTCGAAAGAGATCCACTTATGCATGCCAATTATTATTATCAAATAATTCTTATTAGGTTCTCCCTCTCATACGCCCATCTGAATGTCAGTTATTTTTATTCTTAGACTTTAGGACTCCTTTTCTGTTTCATCTCCATAGTTTTAAAGTGGTTAGATTATGGATTTGTTGCATCTTTTCAAGGGAGCAATTTGTCACTTATAGGTTTATGAACAAGAATGTGCAAGATATGTCTCTTTGAAGTATACTATAATTAAAATTCATGCAGAAGAAAGAAAACCAGCATGTTCTTTAGAGATTTCGAGCAAATATACGAGTATTAAGCTAGTTATTCTATACATCAGTTTTTGAATTTTTTCAATCGCCGCATCGCCAAGCCAAATTTATACAGAATCCTGAAAGTCTCAAAAATAAGTGAGTAAGTTGCAAAGGACATAGTTTTTGTCTGATCCATTGCATGTTAAGTTTTACTCTCTGAAATAAAATATTTCGGGTTTTAATGGGTAAATTTTGGTTAAGTAAATTGTGATTGCTCAGTATTATCCACGTGTTATGAGGCAGTGAGGATACAATATTGCAATACAACATTTTGAGGTTTTGAATTCTCAGTTGACAATTTTAGATTCCAGTTCTCGTTTATTTTGGTTTGCTGGAAATAGCAATATCTATTTTGATATGTACCGATATTATATTTGAAATCTGCAGAGTCTGGCCAAATAATTCAATCAAATTTTGGAATTTTCAAATCTCTTGAGGCGAAAAAGAGAGGCATTGTCAAATATTTTTTCTGGTATGGAAATGGATAATTAGTTGATACATAAACTCAGATAAAATTCTTAGTCATTTCTTGTTAGAAAGTCATATGATTCAAATTGTTAATTTATATGAAACACGAATCATTAGGAAGAAAGTATTAACACGAATGAGGAAGCTATTGCATAGTGGATCGCATGTTGTAGTTTTGTAATAAAGTGTAACTTATATCAGTATTTTTTACAAAAAAAAAGTGGGCCCACAAATAACACAAATACAGTAGTTACCGCAAATAGTGTCTTATAGAAAAATTCAATTGCTTCAAAAAATACCACACGTCACATACTCAATCTTTCACCTCCCAAAATAACACCAAATAGAAGGCGTAGAAATGTGTTTGTGAGAAAGTTGAAAAAACGTCCAAACACTGCCTTCCCTATTAATTTTTTGCAGTATATTTTACAAAGTGATAGAAAAAATACTACTTCAATATTTCATGTTATTTCAGTGAAATAATAAGTGATTATTCTTCTTATTGTGAAATATTTAATTGATAGGAGGACAGATATATTGGTATTACGTATATGTTTGTCGCGTATCATTTGGATTGCAGCTTAAAAGTTTTACTCCCTTTCACATTTTGTTTATTTCTTCCTCTTTTCTGGAGTTTGATAAAAAAGAAATGCAACAGGATTATACGACACATCCATATATTTATGAATGAATTTGTATTTGTAGTAACTGTGTGGGTGCATGGAATATAACAAACTGTATAGTTCCATAATATATACCTGACTATTTATCCCATAAATGTTCAATTAATGTCTGTGTGTAGGTAATAGATGCAGCAGTCAATGTGCCTTCGCATCTCGTCTTATAACTAATCGCCTTATCTCAATGTCAAAAATACAGGTATATATAAACGAAATCTTCAGGGGTTGCACAAGTTTTAATGTTTATGAAAATATTGTTGTTACTAGTCACTAGAGCTGTTACTAGTTAACAATATTTCTCTTTGATGAAGGTTTCACACATGCAGTGGAGCCGCGTTGAAATTAATCAAGTCCCAGGCATACTGCTGTTTGAGTCGGATCTTTCTTGCACTGATGAGAGGTGATATCTCGAAACCGGTCTGTAGATGATGTACTCGATTGATTTCAGCGTTGTCCTGCTGCGGGATGAACGAGAAACATTTGCGAGACTAACCTATATGAGGTATCTTGCATAAATGAATGTCAGATATAATTCAATGTCCAGCGTGATATTAGCCGGGGAAGTAATTGTTTTCCGGCAGGCATTCACCAGAACCTACGGTGTAGGTACAGAGAAAGCATATTCATGCATGAAAGTAATTTTTCCATCATTTATAAAAATCAAAAGTATGAAATAAGATCACACTGACAGTAGGGTAATTGCTTTCACTGATGTAACAATTTCAAGCAGTAGATAAAACTAATGTCTCTATTTTGTTAACTGCTCTCACCACAATCCCGGCATATTTATCTAATCAACGAATATAAACTTTAAAAGGTCACAAGTTATATTTTCAATCTCTCTTGATGCATTTCTGCTCTCATAGTGAAATTGAAGTTTAAAAATAGCTGTCTCACTAGAACATTATTGGTAAAAAAATGTGTCGCCCCTGTATGATTTCATAAACTTATAATCTACAAGATCTATTCTAAATATGTAGAGATAGTAAACTTTGCTCTAAGCCTAATTGTACTGAAAATAATGTGTAAACATATTTTTTTGTAATTTTAATTTGTAATAGGTTCCCTAAAAACGGAAATTTAGGGAATACTTTTTACTTTACATGCGAGTCTCTATGAGTATGGTAATCAAAATATGGTCAATAATTGACATAGTACTGCCCCTGGCACTGAAATTGTTAAGTTATTGAATGTTATATATTTTGTGGTCCAAAGTATCTATTGTAATTTATTAGAAAAATTGTATGTGAAAAATGCATAAATAACTACATATTTTAATATACACTATTCAAAAATGTGCTAAAATACTCAAGAATTAAGTTAGAATTAAGTTTGCTTATGCGAGTTATTTATGATATTTTATATTGTTTGAAAAATTCATCTGTTTCTCAACATCTACAAGAAAATGGTTTCATGTCAAACCAAAATCAATATTTTGTAAAAATACAACTTCGTAGGAAAAGTTAGAAGATAGCGGATGAATTTTATAATTTTTATTTTCTAGCTGATTGTGTACATAAGATATTCTCCTAAAATAAGTAAAAGTTTGAGTTATACATAAATGTGTTATGACTAGGGTTTATGAAGCGAAAATTATGTAAATTTGATGTTGAATAAATATTAAAAACTATTGATGAATCATGACATTTCATTGAAAGTGATATTATTAGGAATCAACCTAGACTGGCCTGCTGATCTTCATTTTTCATGATTTCGGGAATCAATCATCGGTATACGATGAGTTATCATTATACTTATTTTCAATAAGAAGATAATCACTCAATAGTGTATCAATACTCAAACATAATCAAAACAATTTTTCACAAAATGTTAGATATGACCCTGATTAGTAGATCAGTACAACCTGTGGTAGTGGTCCAAGCCTTGCCTGATAGCAAACCTTCCATTCCTTCCTCCCATCACCGGTTTTCTTCATCCCTCACCACACTCCCCCACATTTATTCGCAAACCGGATCCATTAGTCCCTCTTCCCATTCGCATCCCTGAGCCTAAGCTTCCTATTCTCTATTTTCACATGCTTTTTTAATTCACGCCATCCGGCTCTAACCACATCCAGGCATCTGTCGGCGAAATGTTGTGTCGCTTCAGGCTCTTCCCAGCCACATAGACATGGCACTTCACGGGCCTGCGTCAGAGCTAGCGCCTCATGTCTCTCCACAGAAGCCATGGAGCAATCTCCCAGTGATTTTATTGTCACATTTCCTCTGTCATTATTACCAGATTCTTTTTTTTTCTCTTAAGTTCGTCATTTACACTTCATACTCTCTACACAATCTATGGTATCACCTCTCTATCCATACCTGTACCCTTCGTGCACTTTCCTATACTATCCAAATCGGTGCTCCCCTTTTTCTCTTTTCCCAGATCATTCATTAGATTTTCACCACTCTCTTACTCGTGAGTTTAGCTGCTCTTAGTCAACTCACAGACACGACAGAGTCATCAACCACTTTCACTATTTCATACACGTACCTTGTGCTTATTATTCTCTCGATCGCTATCAGCTCTGCCTCATATTTACAGTGCTCATTCCGAAAACGTTGTCGTTCCCCATAATATATTCATCCTCTCATTCATAGACCCTTTTCCTATACCCATCCATTCTCACTCCGGCGTCCACATATAACTTAGTCACTCTGTACCCTTCCTACTCTCCGAGCAGCATTCCTTGCACCCCTGTCCGTTCTTTCCACTCTCGCATCAATTTTTCTCCACCCATTTATGACTCATTCCTGATACCTGATCCGTGTCACAACTTGCCTGAGTCCAACATTCCGACCAGTCCATCTACTTAGTTTCGCAGCAAGTACCCCCAGTTTGTTTTTTACTTTTTTGTGGTGGTCAACGCAGTATCCACCGCAATTCCTAGGTATTTGATATCCATTCTAGTCTCAATTACTCTCTCGTTCATTCTTTTGACTAGTAGCCTCACGTCTCTTCTTGCCAGTATGTACATGCATCTCGTCTTCCTCGCGTTGTATTCCAGCCACGTGTCCTTCTCCTATAGCTTGCATTCATTCTGTACCAACTCCCAACTGCTCTACTCGATATTGCTCCCCACGATAATTACCAGGTGACCCACCACATAGGCTAACACAATTTGCTCTTCGACGCCTTTTCTTGCTATCACATATCCGAATCGTACAAACTATACTTCCATCACAATCAACCATAGCGTCGGATGCAGAATGAAGCCCCGAGGTCAGCCTTGATCCATCGTCTCGGCGACAGCCCCGCTGGTAACCATTCTTTCTCCTATGAAGCTGATTAGTAAAGCAGTAAGAGATTCATAGTTGGTGGTATACTGGTAACGGCAAATACATTTCAGGCTGTTTACGAATTAATAGACAGGACTCCTGTTAACCCATCAAAACAAGCAAACTACAAACACGAGATTTTCTAACTGACACCACAACAAAATGAATAGCTCCTGTGCATTTGTTATTTCTAACAATAATTATTCCGTTTGGCTAGAGCACACTGGTAGAGGCAAATAATCCAAAAACATATGCGTCCCTTTCTTTCCAAAGATGGAATATAAACAAGAATTCAGAGAATGTCTCAAGCTCACAAGTCTACAGTTGGCTATCCGATTATGTCAGAGTGATTTTTTTTCATTTAAGAAAGAATTTGAATGTTTTCTATTTCACTATGCATGTTATAAGATGGAAAAATAACCGATATTACTCAGTAAAATAATTAAACCGTGCCTTCGATTGTGTAAATCATGAAATTTTAGCCAGAAATGTGTTTTTTTGACGTTTAAGGGGTTTATCTACAGTAGATTTCATCATTTCTAACAAATGAAAAAAATATGCATTAACCTACAAGACCATGAAGGAATAATAATTAAAGTGAAATCTGAAAATTCCCATCTGATCATGGGCATACCACAAGATTCTGTATTCGGGCCAATGTCCTTTTTGTTATTTAAAAATGAAATTGAATATCGAATCAAGCTCATTTCAATAAATATGCAGATGACACATCAACGATAATTTCTGACAGATGTGATCTAAATGTAGAGACTAAATGCAAGGCTATACTAAGTATTCTCAACAATAAAATTTTTTGAAGGCGATTGACAATATTCCTTAGTGAGTGTTATAAGTTAGGACTTCCAATGAAACTAGAGCCCAAAAACAAGGCATCATGATCCAACACCAGGTAGAGATGTTTCGAACCGCCATAGGTCTCATCAGTGGTGCTAGGCTGAACCACAAATGTATTGCTGAAATCTACTATCCTTTAAGGTCAGGCCTAAGTAAGTAGAGGTGATGACATTCTCCTTTGAGAAAACGCCATCTACGGAATGACAGAAGACTCAATCTTAGTAAAAAATAAGCGAAACTCTCCAAAGCAGACAGTTGCAAAGTCATACTTTGACATCAACTGCCGAACGGAAAGGCGCGCCGGAATCATTAGCCAGTGATCACTCCCCACACTGTAAGGTAAATGATCATTGAGTCCGATAATCATGTACCCTCAAATCAAAATATACTTTATTGTCCGAAGATTAGCATCTTATTGACAAAGTCCAAGAAATACAATGTAAATATAAGAAAATTACTAAAAAAGTATAAATGTAGATATAAAATAGTTCCAAAAATGTATAGATAAAATACCACCATGTATAAAGTGATGGTACAAACAATAAATTGCTAATATATTGTTAAAAGGATTTGCTAAAATACTCTTCCAAACTATAATAGGGTCTATCAACAAGTAGGTTCTTCACCGTGACTGTTAAAATTTTATTGTCAGTGAACAAGTTCCTGCACGAGCAAATGATATAAACCAAGAATGACAGGCTCATCAATACTTTTTTTACCAAGAGGTTTTCGCCATTCAGGTCCTTTCTCAATGACCACTCCACATACTGTGAGTTAAGTGACCACTGGGTCCGAGAGTCATGTGCTAAGAAGACACAATGAGGCAGACAAAGACTGATTCTAGCTCCTACTTTTTTATGGCTTTATTGAAAGCTATTCTATAGCGAAACACGTGTTGCAGTTTTGTAAACTGTCCACTGAAAATCTCATAATAAAGTGTTACTTGAATAAGTTATGGATTTTCATCATGTATTGGCCAAATTCATCACATATTTTTTCATGGAATATTTGAATTCTTGTACTTTATAATTACTCTGAAATGTATCTAAGTAGGTTTCATAAAAAAACAAATAATAATTTGATTCTATATTTCAATTCACTTGATTTATAAAGTTATATATTAATATAAACAAAAATCTATCAAAAAGTGAATAGAGTACCAAATAAAATTCTGTATAAATTTGATGAAGAATCTAAATATAGAATACCTAATGTGAATTAATATACACTTATAAATAAAAAATTAAAATCAACAAATATGTTTCACTCACAATTGATTATAAATAGGTAAATCAAAGTAAAAAATCACAGTTAAATATCCCACTCTTTACTAGTTGAAGGAAGGAGAATTGATTGTCAGTCCAGGTTTTGTTTCAACAATTCCAATAAATCGTACTTTTCGTTCTCTTTTTCTATCTGTTCTTGCAGTAAACTATCCAAGCTATCTTGAAACCGCTGTCTTAGTGCCAGATTTTCAATGTTTTCAATTTTCACTTCTTGCTGTTGTCTTTTGGCTTTCAAATCAGCTAATTCTGCATCTATTTCATCTAACCGAACTTGAATATTCACTGAAAATAAAAACTGTGTATTAAAACTGTCTTATTTATGACAATTAGTGGTGGGACACTTTAATCCAGACTGATTTCAACCCACCTTTTTGTTCTGGAGTTCGGAAATGTGATTCACTATATGACATACTAGAAGTTGAATGATGATAATAGTCCATATCCTGCATGAGATTAGGAGAATGTTGAATGTCACGGAACATGTCGCTTGTGAACTCAGTCAGCAGCTTTGATTCAGCAGAATTATTCTGAAAAAAGAAATAAAGCTCTATCGATTCGAACAAAACATGATTCACATTTCTTAATTTTGATGAATACGAGACTTCAATGCCATATCTTGCCCAGAAAATACCCGCATTGGCCTGTTACCAAAAAAATAAATAAATACACCTCCAGAAATTCGTCTTTGTTGTTGATTCAGATTTTCAGTGTATGAAAGTTAATGTATCAGTAATCGAATAAACGTATTTCTCTTCATTCTTATTACACTCGTATTTCTTTCTTTTAATAGATTTTAATTCAGTTCGATAATTTTTCTGACAAATAATTCAGTTACATACTAACCCGAAATATCATACTATTCTGTAAACTAAACATTGACTTACAGTTTCATAACTGTTCAAAAGACTTTCATTATAGTGATTCGTACTAAACATGATATAAAATTTCGTGATTTTGAACATTAGGAGTGTTAGTGAAGATACAGGGGTTGGCAGAGAAACTATAAAAAGGATTTTGCACGAAAATAAATTCCATCCCTATAAGCCTAAGTTCATATACACTCTTAAGGAAAGAGATTTGGATATTCGAGTAGGATTTTCAGTTTGGTTCCAAGGATTTTATGCACAGACGAGGCATGTTTCACGTCAAACGGAACAGTTAATTCCCAAAATTGACGCTGGTGATCCAACAATAATCAAAATTTTTTAATTGGACCATATTTTTTTAGAGAAAACTTGAACGCAGACATGTACAGAAATTTCATTATGAATTAGTTGTCTGAAGTTTTGAATAATCTGCCTCTAAGATTGGGACGATTATTGGCTACCAAGATCACCGGACTTGTCTCCGATGGACTTTTTTCTATGGGGTTATCTGTGAATTTGGTTATAGTTATATGGGTTTAATGTTGTTTACACATCTAATGGTGAAAATAGAGAATATAAGATATATGAAATCAACTCAAGAAGCGTTATTATTTGCTCAATAAATACATCTAACAGTTTATATCCAATAGTCACACTGTTGGGTGTAAACTGCATTAAAATATTTCGAACTCATCGGCAGCTAAAAATGAAAATAAATGGAATACGAGTATTATAACAATGAAGAGAAATATGTTTATTCAATTACTGACATATTAACGTCCATACATTGAAAATTCGAATCAGTTTAACAATGAAATAAAAAAACTAGATGAACTTTGCAACAACAACAAAAACAAAATTCTGGGGGTGTATTTATTACTTTTTCTGGTAACAGGCCAATGCGTGTATGTTCTGGGCAAGATATGACATTGAAGTCTTGTATTAATCAAAATTATTAAATCTGAATCATGTATCGCAAATCGATAAAGCGAAAGATTCGAAAAATTAAAAAAATTAGTTCACTGTTTAGTGAAAATTTAATGATAGTGTTTCTTGAAAACACAAAATTTGGTTTTGGAGATGCACCCAATTTTTTGTCTGTATAATTTTGACAACTGTATACAACGTTTGAATTGTCACACAAGAAAATAAACTCTACTCTACTCTGTTAATAACTTGTTCAAGTATTGTAGTTGTTAGAATAACTTCTTGTTTGTAAACTTTGTCAGTTTTCGTTGAAAAAGTAGCAAAAAGTAGAAAAAAATAATGGAAAAGGACCTTCCACTACTTTTTTTAGTAGAAATTAGAAAACGATAAAAGGCCTGTAATAATAATTATTGTTCACAATAATTTATTTTGCATGGAACTTCAAAAACTTACCAAAACTGAATTTGAATCCGTCAGATGACTATCTTCTCCCGAATTTTGACTATTTTCATCCAAAACATCTAAAACATTCAGATGGGCATCTTCTTCTTCTGAGTCACTGACAGCTCCTCCAAAGATATCATGTTCAGCTACGTTTTTAGGGGGCTCTCCAGGATCTTTCTTAATTACTGTGCCTTTATTCACTTTTTCGTCTTCTTCATTAATAACATCCCATTTTATACCTACAGCGTCATTGTCTAGTCTCAGAAGCCTTTTCACTTCCTTTTCTATTTCAGGTGCTTCTACATATTTTTTCTTCAATGTCTTTCTGAAACGACGTTTTCTAACATTTTTAGTAGGCGGGGTAATACCATGTGGCCATAAATATTTCTTTTCCACTTTATTTGGATCTTTCTTCTTTTTCTGAGGAGAATCCTCATCAGTAGTAGTTTGATCATCATCTTCTCTACAAATCAACATCTGACATATATCAGCTGTTTTATAGAAACCTTTGCCATCAATGGTTTTTAATGATTCAACGATTGTGGGCAAATCAACTACTTTTGCAGACATAAGCCAATGGTCCACTCTAACTTCCCCATGACGCATGTCATTTTCAAGTTTTATAGTTACCCTATCTTTCAAAGTACTATTGTTTCTTATTGCTTCCCTTAGTATCCTAGCTGGTTCCTTCAAAATGAAACTGATATTAAAGAAAATTGCCATAATTTCCGTTATGTATATTTATTTTCAAACTTAAAAACCAGTTATTTGGTTCACAACACATATATAGCCTAATTTTAGACATCTATATATATGAGATACCCGTTATTTTACTAATTTAAAGTTCAAGTTCTGTGAAATAGGTAATGAAAATTGAATTTTAAATGCCATTTTGAATTCACACAACAGTTGTGTTTTAACAAACTAAACTTCACCCAGACAAATACCCACTTAAGTTAGAACAATGTGAAACAATATATGTATATTTTTCAATGAGAGAGAAATGTGACCATTACTTGTGAGAATAAAGTTTGTCGATGTTTTTTTGTTGATTTATTTTTCATTTCAAAATCTACCTGATTCACCAGAATTAATCATTTATCTACTTAAGCTTTGTAATCACCTGCTGTTATATAAAAGACATTTTAGAATAGTTTGATGTACCAATTCAACTGATGAAACTACCATGTAGAGAAACACATCCCGAATTCAAATTTATAGTGTGAAAATTGTGTAAGTATCATCATAGTGATATTGATTTTCATGGGTCAATCATAATTAGAAATGTATATGTCGAAAGGAACTGTGAGTTGAATGATTCAGTTTGATGCTTGAGAACATATTTTCTTGCAATGGAAAATAGATGAAATAAGACTATGAAATTATATATCTGGCCAACTGTGATTGGTTCGAAGTTGTGAGTTATAGAAAAAATGAAAAATTACAGTATCGAAAGCAACATCAAACTCGTATTCGACAACAAATTTTTTTTATTCAACTTCAGAGGCTATAAGAGTATTTGATGAACTGCCATTGAGGATCTATGACTTGTTTAACTATTGTTCATTTTTGAGAAATTTAAAAGATCTTATTAGGGTGGAGGAAAAATTGTAACACTTGTATACATTGAATTTTTCTTTGAACAAAGACTTCTTTTCATTGTATTTTGTAATGAATTCTTGTCAGACCAAATGCAATTGACATATCCATAAGTAATATGCTAAGTTTTTTTAATCAAGGACAAATTGAATGAGTAGAGATCCATGGTGTTCATCATAAAAATTTCTATTAGAGTAATTGAGCTAAGATATAATCACTAACAACTTCTTGGATATCATGAACTCCACTTGTATATATCTGTATATTTTAAAAAATTGTACTAACGGCTGGTAAACGTAGAATAAACTGAGATTCCAATTCAGCAGGCAAATCAGCTTCTCCTTTAAACATATTTGATATTTGAAATTTTTCTTTTTTTATAATTTTTGCAGCCACTGTCCAGTATTTGTTCAAGATTATTCCCTTATTCTTCACTGTTTACCACGAGTCTTCAGATATCTGTTGAGCATAAAAAACGACAATTTACATTTGATAGCACAATACAAAGAGTAGAGACCAAACAGAACTAATTAATTGTCACTTCCTAATTTCTTATTTATATATCAACTTTCAAGAAAACCAAAAAATTATTAAAAATTCTTCTCAAGGCTGGATTCCACTGTTGCCAAATGCTAAATCACAGACCATATACGTATATGGTCGTATATGGTCTGTGTGCTAAATGTCAATTACCGTGCAACACGATAAATTTATCGTATTCTATCGTACATATAATCGTACTATCTGATTTTTATAAATAAACTCAGAAATGAAAAATATCTATGCAAAAACATTTCATTATATTAAATAGTGCTGAATCGACTAGAAATAATGGAAATATGAAAAAGAGCCGATAGAATGAAAAAACAGACTTTACTTCCCACTACTCCATCACAGTAGAAAGAAAATTACAGACCGTGCGTTTCACTAAGCGTTCACAACGATCATGGTCACGACCGCAGTTTTTTCCGTTCCACAATAACAATAAGTTCAATAATTAATAATACTAATAATAATTTATTCACATACAAGTTACACAGTTATACAAAGTTAGTATGCAAATAATGCAAACATAATGCATATTGCAAACTAACTTTATTCATATTGAAAAATAAGTATAAATTATTAAACAAATTGACTTTGAATGTAATCAAAATGTCTTTTACGGCAATTGAAGATTTAAAAATGCGTCACAATTGTGCTCCAGAAACTAGTTCATCTAGTTCAGATGGAGAGTGGAATGCAACTTCAAAAAATAATCGTGAAAACTTGGGCCACGTAATTGATTATGAGAATGTATTTCATCGTCATTCAGATGAAGAATCCAAAAGTACATGATTTCCTATTACATATTACACTGTACATTTTGAAAATGTCATGTCTAATTGCACACTCAGATCATACTCTAAATGTATGCTACTTTTAAATTTACTTCATTTTGTGTAAGTAATTATTGCATTGATTACTTATGAGATTGTATAATGGAATAAGTTGAGAAATTAGAAATGAAAGGTAAGATTTACGTCATATTTTACCGAAATATTCTCAGCGTCCACTTCGACCCACCTCTTCAGATGGCTCCTTGTGAGCTTGCCGTGGGCGAAAGTAATGACGTCATGAGTGACGTTTTCGAGGCGACCACAACGACCGCGATCATTATGTTGAACGGTTATAGGACTTATAGGAGCATTTTGATCGTTGTGAGCCCATAGTGGAACGACGGAGAGTAGCATGTTTAGACAAGAATGAGTAGCTGACGACATAGATAGGCTCTTACGACGAGTTAAATACCCATCGCAACACAAATTTCAGTTCCGTGTCACCCATTCCCACAGTTATTTCCACTGGTGAAACTGATTTATATAATGTTTCTCGAGATTTTTTTAATGTCAAACGTTAACAATTACCTCAATATTTGAATAAATCGTTATTTACTGGACGGATAGCCATAGTTACTGATGCCATTCAATGGAAAAATAATAAAAAGAAAGTTGGGCAACAAACACAGAACACCCTTAGTTAGCTGGAGAAGTAGAAAGTCAAATTTTTTCCCGAATACTCTATATTCAGATTTATCATCACTCATACTGAATTTAACTTGGTACTTGATTCATTTTCAGATGGATTTCTGTTTATAATACATTATAAATTAAATGAATTGAATTATACAATCGAATCGAATCGATATTTGGTGGATATTTTATTTATATTATAGAGGAAAACTACTAGCGGTTTTGTATTATATACATACATTATAGAGTATATTATAAAGTACAAGAATTCGGATATTTCGTAAAAAGAAATGTGATGAGTTTACCCGATATTTGATGAGAATCCATAGCAGTCAAATTACACTTTATTGTGAAATTTACAAAAACGCAACACGTGTTTCAGTATACAATAGCTTCTTCAAGCGTGATGTCTATGCTAACATATACATATTCAATGTTTTGTATATATTTTTACAAATTGAAGTACCCAATTTTACCTACCTAATGTTAAAAATGTTAATATTATGGATTTTCATCAAGTATTGACGTATACAATTAAAAAATTCCTTTCCCACACAGCAGAAATTAAAGAAAAAAACTTTTCGATGCAATAATCAGTCATAATGTGTGTACTAAATTGGAAATGAATGGATATCTATGTATCACAATTTCTAAAGTGAAGTCACGAAGACAGCGCTCGAACTTTTTGACATTGCGCAGCCCCTCGTATTAATCTGGCCCCAAGGTGAATGCGGGAAAACGAATCTCTAAATCGCATAATAGTCCGGTCACTTTAGACATTCGAAGCTACCTAAATTCCCACCAAGCTAAAAATCCGTCAGATTGTTTAAAATGTGATTAAAAATAAAATTTGAAAGTTCCCCATCTTTCCCCTGTATGGAAAAAATGTTATTCAAGGTTAAAGATGAATTTTTTGTGATAAAAACTTTTCTACAACGAACAACGCCATGACACTGACACAGATTGTACAGCTAGGCCGTAGGAACCAGAAATTCACAAAAATATCCTAGATGGCGCTATTAAGTCGGTAAAGGAGTCAGGGATCATTTTACCTCGAGGGATCATTTTGTACCACCTTCCCCTACATGTAAACTGCGTTAATAGCGATGTATCGCATGTCGCCTCGTTGGAATCAAACGGATCCTCCACTGTTGGTGATTCAATATTAAAGCACGACCGGCCTTGACAATGTGTACATTCCACAGAACAAAACAGTCCGGCTTTTTTGCAACCACATTTAGCAATGCATCCCTTTTTGCAGTTGCAAAAAATTGTGTTCAGCAGTTTTTCCGGCTTTCCGGCGCAGGTGAGAGTAAAGTTTGGACTGGTTCTAATGAATTGTTGACCAACTTCCAACCCCAGTCTGATAACCAAGCCACACTTGAACTTGGTAATATACCCGAAAAATATGTTGATGTGCAGTTACTGAGGTTGAAGGAAGACAGGGTAATTCTACTTGTTTTTTACTTTTGGTATTTTTAACGAAACATGCATATCTATACTTATCTAAGCAGGTAGTTTTTTTAGGAGCTCCGTACACAGAAAGAAGAAAACGAATGCCGTTAGTGATAATTACTTGTCGAGTTGAATTACTATTTTCAAAAACTTCAGCACATTGAACTAAATTTTGTTTTTCAAACATTTTGAAACCTGTTATTTTTCCCCTCCTATAAAATGCAGATGTCGTATCACAGCCAATTATTGCGTGTAAAAATAGTACATGATTTTGACACTTTGCAAAAGTCGATAAACTTTTTGATGAATATATTTCCGATTGATGTTGAGCTTTTTCTGATTTTAAGAAGAAAATAGTTTTTTTAGTTGGAATTCGAGCAGTTAGTAATACGAGTAAATCCACATCTTTACCGACAACAATAGTTGTATTTGTCAAATTGAATTGCTCTATTGCGGTTTCAATTATCAATACATCAATACAATGACCGATAGAAAAATATTTTAACATATATTACAACTACAGCGATGTATAAATATACGTGGCGTACTCATGCATATTAAGACGATTACAACTTTTTGAATCGTTATATCTCAAAAACGATGGCTCGTAGGAAAAAAAATATTGACACATTTTTTGTAGATAATTTTATGATCTACAATTTTTGGACATACTTTGAAATTCTGAGTTGTTTGAAAACTTCAAAAAAGTTTAATTTCTCCCAAGTAAGAGAGCGGTCCTGAACAGTCCACAAATTTTGAAGTGACAATTTTACAAAATTCCCAACTTTATGCTGTTTTTTCGACGATAATTGATCACTTTCCACTTGTTATTTTATGTTTACGACCGGTTTCGTGTTTTACCCCATTGAGGTAATATCTGACAATCAATATATTTCAAATGCTTCAAATAAAGGAAAGGCAACATGGTCACTAATTAAAAAATACACTGGGAAAGCAAAAAATGAAAGCGACACAATTTTAGGAAACCTAGATACAGAAAACGGAAATAAAAAACTGGTTCTACATAAAGTAAATAGTTTTTACATAAATCAATGCTCGGAACCTGCGAATCCAAAATTAAATAACCCTGCTAGTCTCCTTTCCAAACCAGCAAACAATAAAATAAATAATCCTGCTAGCTTACCATCAGCGAACCAAACTCTATTTCTTACACCAACAACTGAAAGTGAAATTTATAGCATAATACTATCTCTAAAAAACATCAGATCTGTCGGCTATGATGAAATTCCTGTAAAACTACTGAAATTCACTGCGCAAGAACTTTCAAAACCCTTAACATTGATTGTCAACATGATGCTTAGTAATGGCATATTTCCCAATAAATTGAAAATTGCTCACATAAAAGCAATTTTCAAAAAAGGTGATAGAAATCAAATTGAAAATTATAGACCAATAGCTCTACTATCGACCATTAGTAAAATATTCGAAAAAGCCGTATATAATCGCCTTATAGCCTATCTAGAAAAGTTTGAGTTATTGAGTGACACCCAAAATGGCTTCCGAAGAGGCAAATCTACTACACGAGCGATTTATCAAGCCTTGTGCACAGTGCTAAATAGTCAAAATGAAAGAAAACACACTTTAATGATTTGTCTAGATCTGTCAAAAGCTTTTGACAGTGTCGACCATAATATACTAATAGGCAAGCNTTGAGTTTTATAATGTTTCATCTTTCAAGAGACACAAAAATTGATCATTCGAATTAAATGAATGGAAACACTTTTGTCTACTTGCCACTAGTCATTATTTTTACGACCGGTTTCAGGTTTTACCCCATTATTGAGTATAAAGCTAACTAATACATTTGATATCTGAAAAAGAGGTTATATAAGTAGTTTTTAAGTAAGCTGGAGAGAGCAAAAATTCAATGAATAAGGGTGCCAAGTATTAAATTCAACACGGGAGATTATAGAAATTACGAGGTTGTCAGAAAGTTGGGAGAATGTCGATAAAATGAATCAATTTTAGAAATGTAGAATGTACCAGTTTTTTAGTTCATCAAAGTAGGGCATCATTGCTAAAATGGCGTCCAAACTTAGTGATTACTATTATTATATTTTGAAACGAAATATTTTGTGACGAATTTTGACACAATGTAAAATGTTTAATATGTGAAGTACTGTAACAATGCAGTTTGAAGAACTGAATTATTGCAGTACTTCGTATTGTCAGCATTTCACACTGTCAACATCCGTCACAAAGTTAATTAATGTGGATGATGAACGCCATTTTGGCAATGATGCCAATATTTTGAAAAACTGGAAAGTTACAGCACACTCTGTCAAAATCCGTCACAAATACCCGTTTTCAGAAAATAATAATAGTAATAACTAGGGTTCGACGCCATTTCAGCAATGATGCCGCAAAATTTTTTCGAAGTCCAATAAAATTTTGGTTTCTGAAATAATTTCTGAACTATATAACAATTATGGAAAAACTGACGGGACCCACAGAAACATATATTCTTCAAATGAATAATCGAAGTATAATTTGTATATGTATATCTACCATCACTGTTATACCTTGAAAGTCCGAATTGGAAAATCTAGCGTAAAATGAATCTATCAAAAACACTTTTCCCACACCAGAACCAAAATACGGTCTCTCTGTGTGTTTCGCTAAGCAAGTTAGCATTATCAGAAGATGAAAACATTAGTCATCTTCTGATGATGCTAACTTGGTAAGCAAAACACGCATTAAAAGTCGGCACTTCAGTTTGAAAGTTTCCTGATTTCGAACAATATAAAAGTAATTCAAAAAAACATCAAAATTGGAGCTAGCTATACTAAAGATCGTAGTGTAATCATAGTTCAATAATTTGAAAAGCGAGAACTCCCCTCGAAGCTTATGAAAATTCTCCAGTGTTCCATCAATCAATTTGCTTTTTGTATACCACGAAAAGTAGAACTGTAACCTCTGGTATAGAATAAATCCAAAACAAGCATCGTTTCCAATCACCAGAAATGGAATGGAAATGTTTGAGAACAGTAATACTGAAGAAAAAAATTTAAATAAGAGGACCATGTACTCACCTCACCATCATCCTCTTCATCATCATCATCATTTTCTTGTTGTTCCTGTTTGACTTTACTTCTGGCACTGGAAAAAGCCTCCAGCTCATCTTTTGTCATGCTCTTTAGGAATTTTTCAAAGTCAAGAATATAGGCTTGCTTTTTCTTAACTAGTTCTGCCTCATAAACCTTCTTCTCCGCAGGAGTCAAAGTTTTCCAAACATTGGCTGCTGGTTCGCTTCCTTTATACTGGGTAACAAAATATTTGAATGGAGATCTGAAATAAGCACAAGCAGCGTGAGTTATCAGTTCATTATTTTACAAACAAGAACTTACATTGGAGGTTGTTCAGGTTCCTGTAATTTTTTAGTCTTTTTCTCGACTTTCTTTTCAGGAGGCACACTCTTGGTAGCCTTGCTGACTACCACCTTTTTTGTCGCGGCCTTTTTCTGAACTTTTGGTTCCTTTTTCGTTTTTTCTTCCTCAGATTTCAGTCTCTTTGGGGCAGACTTTTTCAATTCAAGTTGTCTTTCTTCTTCAGGTAGCCCTTCCAAATATGCAGCATAGTCAATTTTATACTGCTCATTTTGCTGTATAAAAATAAATATATGAGTTTCTCATTTCAGTTTGCAGATACATCCATGAATGATGTATAAGTTGCACATTGAAATTAAAAATGTTAGAGAACAAGAAAAATGCAAAGATTTTTTATAGTTTCGAGGAAATTCAAGAGTAATGACAGAAACTGGGTAATAAAGAGTTGCCCTATAATTATTCATTCACAATTTGCTTCCTTTTCTGTGAATAAGTATAATATTGAGGGTTATAGAAGCTTCTGGGTATATTTCACCGGACAGACATTCGTTGAAAGTTAATGGTTTTTAGAAAGTTGACATTATTTTCAAAAGTCTTTCGAAAAATATGGTATCATGAATTTGAGGTCTATTTTTACAGCATAGAATAATTTCTTAGAAACTGATCGGGCGTAGTGTATCATCCTCTAAATAGTAGTGATACACTGACGTTTTGAAAGTCATTGATAGTCAACCAGAAAATCCTCTGGAAGAAATTCAGAGAATTGGTTTCTTTGGAAATCTGGTTTCTTTAGAAATCTAGAGTTTGACCTTATATTGTTAACAGATTGGTGTAATGAAAATTATTTGGACGTTGATGTCTGAAATGCAAAACTATGACATTTCATTGCACTTTAGATAAATATTAATTTGTATACAATATAAATGGAGATACGTTAGAATCTGTAATATTTATTCATGATCTAGTTTTGTATGTCAAAAAAGGCTGTTATCTCTATTATGAGTACATAACAAATATATTTGATGAGATATATGCAGTGTTCCTATATGATTTATTCATTTCAATTTGTTACCTAACGTGATTTGAAATGTTAGCATTTTAATGACATTTTATAGGAAGTTATTGGGCGTCAGCCATTCATCGATCTTCTTTTAAGCTTCAACATTCCTCTTTTGTCACAATTTTATATGTAAATTTAGCCAGTGCATATTGAATTTAGATAAAAAATAAAGAACTCTGAATTTAAAAAAATATGATTCAAACCAACATCCTTGAACTTTGAGAGGGAATCAAGTGAACTATATTCATATCCCTGAATAACATATTTAGCCAAATGAAACAATATCTCTTACCTTTTCAAAGAGATCTTTGTAATGTTTCTTCTCTTCTTCACTGCAGTATTTCCACTGATTGGATACGAATACCAATCTATCTCTCACGGGAACCCCCTTGATCTCTTCGGTTTGCAGTAGTGTTCTAGCAAAGAGATTGTAAGAAGAGACAGGCGGTTTGGCTGGCTTTCCAGACATGCGTTCCTTCACAAGCTGTTCCTGCTTGGTGAGCAATGCTTTGTGCGAACTTTGAATGACACAATCGGGATTTTCTCTAATATAGGCTTTCATTTCTTCCTGTTGACAATAATTATTGATTAAGGTATGAGCAAGTTAAACAAACATTGGAGAAAACAAAAAGGGTTATCAGGAAAACCTTGACCATTGACATTTAATACAACATATGATGACATCTACTGAAAACACTTTTCCAACACCAGAACAAAAATATGGTCTATTGACGCGCGTTTCACTAACCAAGTTAGCGTCCTCAGAAAGTCATTATGACAAAATTTTTCTAATATGTTAGTGTTTTTATATGCTAATGGCCTACCTACTACCGGTTAGTATTACCTAACTAATACCTGTTATTGATCCTATGCTAAACTACCTATTTTTAATACCTCTATGTTATGTATTTTCTCTATGTTAGTGACTATCTCAAATATTTATCTGTTTTTTATTTAGAATTATTACGTATAAGACCAAACAAAGGGCTGTTTGAAATAGGACCTTTGTCGCTATTCATAGAACTCATTCCGCACTTTTCGATTTCCAAGCTTTCGAAGGCATCCAGAAACCTGTTGTCATGTACCGGTCTGAACAATTTTAAACATTTCTCATTCATTCTAATGGTCGTCTCAAACTATCAAGATATGACGACATATATTTCAACCTTTCTGTACTAATACATTTTTTATTGATGAACATATTTCTGGAAATTAACTAACAACCATTATCTACTGAATCCAGTGAAGAAAACTGAATTTTGAAAGTTCTTAGCATATTTTACAATTTTGATTCCTTCATAACCGAATGAAAAAAAAAAAGCTTTTTGTAAGCTGTCATTTTGTGTTTTGGTTATATCATGTATGTACATTATTGGGGATAATTATGAAAATTTCCCAAGATGCCAAAGTCAGAAATATATATTTTCTCAAATATTACACATCTGAGTACATATATCGAGTGAAATGGAAGAATGTGGTCTCTGAAGTCGCTTTTTGACTCTGAAATTGAAATTTAAGAAAATGATTTTGGAAGGTTTCAAAATATTTTGAAACTATTATCCACAAATCTTTTGTTTTGACTTACAGGGGTGAATAGGCAGATCCGAGAGAAACGGGTCTATTCAACCCACCACTGCAACCTGCAAGGGTTCATTATGACTGAAACCTATTTCAACTCGACCTAACAATAGGTCCAATTTCCTAATGAAGCTAAATAGTATATTTGATGGGTAAGCATTCAGGCCAAATAATGAAAGCCTGATTCAGTCCGCTTCATCAACTTTCAAACATTTCTTTCAACAGTTCAAGTCTCTTCAGACGACGACATGTAGTTCTATTAGACAACGTAGGACTTGTGATGCACTGTAAAGTCATCACTGTGATCAAACAGTTGCTTGGTAACATAAAAATGCTTTGGAATGGGCCAATATTGGTAGATTTGGCCACATAAGTCTAAATATCTTTTTGAAGTCAAACTATTCAGTGCAAAGTCTAAAGTGGTGTCAATGACAGGTTCTGGTCTGATGAAACTGCTTGAGGCGCCCTCCCTTGCGGAGGCAGCAGCTTCATTATTTTCCAGACCAGTGTGAGAGGAATCTAGAGCAGAGACAAAATCTGGAAAATCTTCCTTTTGAGGAAGGAGTTCTTTTAGACAGTTCACTATTAACTTTTACTTGCTCGGTGAAAGCCAAGCGCCTCCAGAGTCGCTTGGCTATCCGACAATATTTTTTTGTTTTATGTGTGAGGTTGGTTTTTGCCAATCTCTCTACGTATAAATCAATTGCATAGATGTCCGCATGAAATACGATTGAATAGGTTCCTAGTCAAATTCATATATCTGTGTTGAACATTGAAATAACATTTCACTGAATGGTTTACAAAACCACAACACTTGTTTCACTACACGAAAGATTCCTCAGCCATGTTCATATAAATTGATGATGAAATTTAATAGAATTTTACAATAGATGACCAATATTTTCAACAAAGGACCTGAATCGTGATAATCCTGCTCTCCCCAATTCTCTGAATAATACTTTGATATTTTATTCATACTTATGTGGAGTCTTCCTGTATGTTTTAAAATTTCACATTTACATTGTAACATGAAGTTATGTTAATAGCTTTTTCTCAAGTTTTCATGTATGTATGTCTTATTTTATGTTAATGTCTATTTGATGAGTGATCTTTCAGGTCAGCTGGCAAGAGTGGGACTCTGCCAAATGCTGAAAACCTGATCCGGTCCAAGACAGGGCAGACAATAAGTACATGCAGTATGAGTACTGAATTTTATTGTGAAGAGTAATCCACTCTAAGGTTACCAAGCCATGGAAATTTTTCTCAATATATTGACGACCTTATTGATGGTCAGTCTGCAACACAATGCGTGACTTGAGAAGAAGGTTTTCTTTGACACATTCAGAGTGACACTTTTCCATGGCTGCAAACGTAATAACTGCAGTCACCAGACAGGAGACGCTCTCCTGATCATTTCAAGTAACCAGGCCGGAATATACAGCTCGGGAATCGAATTAGTGGACCATCTTCTAGTACCCGAGGGTATTCTAACATCTCGCTACAGGGTAGTAGCTTTCAAGACTTAGTTCTAATTATCTACAGAGGTGTTTATAAAGAGACTTGAATGAAAAAAATATGTAAAATGCAACCCTCATATAAGATGTTTTTTTGTAAAGTCGAAGGTATGAATAAATAAAGAGAAAAAGTTCGAAAAACTTACTTCATACTTGAAATTCTCGGCTTCCGCATAGCTAATCCATTCCATTTTCTTATCATCAGGCATATTTTTCCACCTCTCCTTGCACACCTCCTTGAAAGATCCCTTATCTTCAACATTTTCCTTCTCAGATTCAGAGAGGAAGAAATACTGGAATGGTGGGAGTGGTCTCTTTGGGGCCTTAGGCTTCGGAGGAGGTTTCTCTTTTGGTGGTTTTGGACTTGGTTTTTCTTTAGGCAGTTTTGGTGATTTTGAAGATTTTGGAGAAGGCTTCTCTTTTACGGGTTTTGGCTTTGGTGGTTTATCAACTTTGGCCCTGGATGCTTTCGCCTGTTTCTCTTCTGGGTGCAAAAGACTGAGGAAAATGTACATTTTAAGTAGAGTAATCATTGGCAAAATATCTACGGAAAATTACATAATAAAATAAACCTCAAATAGATATGAAAATATCTGTAAGAGTAACTTACTAAAATTCTTTCAATTTTTGTTCATACTCTTCTTTATTCTTTTGTGCAAGTTTCTCGTATTTTTCTTTCTTCTCTGGTGGCAATATCTTGAATTCAGCGCTACAAATTTTAGCTAATTCCGTCTACAACAAAAAAGTAAGAAATCAGGAGTTTATCATTTCTACATGAATTTGGCTAATTATATTCAATAAAAAAACCATTAGCTGAGCAGATGTCAGATGAGTTAAATAATGGCGATGTTTAAACCTTTTAATCACAACTTCATAAGTATGAATAAAATAGTTTTTAATAGTTTGAATTAGAAATATTGGCAATGAATTACGTCAACAACAGAATTGTAACATACATTTCTTAAAAGAAGCTGGTATAATCACAAGATGATCTGAACTAAATCAGATACTATGAGGGTTAAAATATTCATAAAATCAAGTTTCAATCAGTCTAGAATCAGTGGCAGCTTAGAAATTTACAGCTTAGTTAGTTAACAGTGTCTGAAAAAAAGCAAGTGTGTGAAAAAATGGCAATCACTCGTGAAGGTTTTCATTAGATGATTTTTTAAGATTGAGAAAGAAGTAACTGGCTAAAACTGTATAGAATCGATGTGTTTATCTTTTGGTAATAAAGCACCATCAGGAAAGACAGTTTTCAGAATACTGTTGTTGTCATGTGTCCATCAGTGATCAATCCCGTGGAGGGACGCCAAACTTAGTTGGTTTATCAAAAAAATTGATGTCACAAGCAAAATTTTTTAATATCAGAATATGACATACTGTGATATAGAAATGTCCCTTCACATAGTACAGACTGCAATATATTCAATTATCTAAATGTAATAGTTCTGAAGTGTGCCAAAAGTAATTTTCTAGAAAAATACTATGATAAAAGAAATTCTTACTGCATCCATTCCCGGATTTTCAGCCTGAAGTGCTTCTCTCTTTTTAAGGTAGTAAATTAAATAAACACTGAGAGGCCTTCGAGGCATATCTGGATGTCTACTAGCTTTTGCCGATTTCTTTTTGGACTTAGGCATTGTGATCCACTCTTTGGCATCTACGAGCATTTCTCTCAATAGCCTATACTTTCGTATCTTTTTCTGTATGAAGGACCAAGTATTTTTGCAATCATCTACAGAGTAATTCTTGAAAGCCACCTAGAAAAATACAGTTCACAATGAATAATATATTTAACAACAACGAATAATATATTTGAAAATATTCATGACTCAAAGTAAATACTGAAAAAACAAAAGTCACGATTATGGTTTACTTCATATGAAGTAATTACAAATCATTATTGGGTATCTCAGGATTGTAAATGACAAAGTGTTGGTGATAAAAAACACAATATATCATAATTAACAAAACATTAAATTTCAAGGAACATTCCAACAACATCATCAAAATCAAGTTACACTTCATTGTGAGATTTCCAGTAGACAGTTCACAAAACAGCAACACGTGTTTCAGCGTACAAATATACACTTGATAAAGCGTTGATATGCTGACGAGAAAGTTAATATGCTTTTCATATACGCAAGACGTTTGAGAAATTCTATGATATTGAAACTGGTGGTCAGAAGATTATAATAGAAAGTTATGGCAAATTATAAATCGTGAAACAGGAAGGAAAAAAAGATAGTTCAGCCTACTGACATGTCAGTAAATGACCTATATCCATCTATAATAAATAATTTCAGACAAATATCCATATTACCAATATTTTCGAAAATCTTGGAGAAAAAATGTATAATGACTTAACATCCTATCTAAATACTCACAGTATACTTGTAGCAGAACAATATGGCTTTAGGAGAGGAGTCTCGACTGCCGATGCCATAATGTCTCTTACCAAATTTACTGAAGAAAGTTTTACGAAAAAGAAAAACTGTCTGGGTATATTCACGGATCTTACATGTGCCTTTGATTCAATCAATCATTCAACTTTGTTAAACAAAATGAGCTATCTATATTATCATCACTCTTTACTTTTGGATTATTGAAAAATAACGAATCCATTTTATAATTGTATGTATTCATTTATATGACTGAGGATTGTACTTCCTACATGTATTAGTTCATTTGAACAAGACGAGACTAGTATATTGACATGAGTTAAAAACTTACCGAGTCCCACTCCAACTCTTCTATCATCTTTGTGAAAGGTTTATAGTCATTCTCAGGAATGCATAACTCCATTCTGTTCATGAGTTCTTGCATATCTTCCTCAGGCCAAGAAGGAATGGCAGCCTTACGACCTAAAAACAAATAAATAAATTGGCTTTGATCAAGGTGGTGAAATAATATGCTTAAAAAATGTTCTGCTAGAAATATTAAGAAAAAACATTGAGAGAAATGAATTACGAGAAACAAAAGAGGGGAAAATAAAACAATTATTAGAAAAAATGATGATTTGGTTAAAAATCTTATTGAATAGTCCAAAATTATTTTATTTAGAAACTTTTTCTTCAACAATGAAAATATATTCAAATATAAAGTAATACAAATTATGAAATTATGAAACAACAACAACAAAAATTAATTGATGCTCCGAGGTGACTTATTGATTCCAGTGGCACATTTGCTTTTTCAGCTGCAGGAAAACCCGGAAAAACCTGCAGCACCACATCATCTAAAGATCTTGATCTGCCAATGTCCTCTCTTTCATAGAATAAAATATATGGTGTCTTCAAAGGCTCCAATAAATTCAAGATATCGCCAGAATATTTAGTGACATGACTATCGTCAAACTTAAACCAGTCCGTTTAATCTTTGACCAATGCCTTATGTACAATGTTGAAATTTGTATTTAGTGAGCGATGTAAAATATCACTTACATGGAACACTTTCACTCTCAATGGCAGACTCTGAAGTTTCAGAATAATACACTCTTCTTATCACCTCATCAACACTATTTTGGATAACATTACAAGATTGAGTACTCGATTTTGAAATCCGTTTTTTTTATCTGTTTTTCCGTTAACCAGCTGTCGTCGCACCCCTACGAACGACAACCCTCAGAAGTCGAAACTTGTGTGAGCTAAGGATTAACGAGGTCATACCATTACGACTTTGTGTCACGGAAGAGTTAAATCCACGCTTGTCACAATGACAGTACGTAAAGACATTCATACGCTTATTTGATTTAATCCGACATAGGAATATTGTTAATTCATGGTTAAAACTGTTAGCGGATTCATAAAAAAAATTACACCAAGTTCAATCAGTTGAATGTTCCAGTTCAGGCCTTAATTGAGGAAAATTCTCAGGAACCTAAGACTCTCATTGGATTTTTGAATATGTCACATTGTCAGCAATAAAACTGTAGTCTTCTTTCTTACTCTATCAATTGTGAAAGCAACAAATATATGTTCTATCCAAATTCAAAAATGAATTTTCATTACTGAAAATGTGATATCTGTCCAACTGCAGAAGCACGTTCATCTTTCAATGTTTTGTCATCAAGTATTACATATAAGATAAACAGAATTGGCCCAGAACGGATGCTTGTGGTAGATCAATACCATGGTTAAAGGCACAGAAACAATTCTACAAAAATTGCTATAAACGGTAGTAGAACTTCTTGATGGGTACTGTTATGATGACTTCCTGAAACGTTGAAGTCAGAAATGTTGCTTTTTAAAAAAGTTACACATTTTAAAATGAAAATAGAATGAAAGGGCAGAATAGAGTGTTGTTTGAAGACAGTCCTACATGACTCCCTGTATTCCAAATTAAATAATAGTCAATAATTATTTTTTGAGAAGTGAAAACTCTTTTTACATTGCAATATTATTTGATATATGGCTATATGCAAACACATAGTATAAATTCAACCTGGAGAGATACATATTGATTACTACCTTCAAAAAATGAGGATATCCAGCTGAGAGAGTCACCTCTCAGCTGGAGCTTTTGATGATAAAAGCTTTTGATGATTAACACAGTCAAATGCCTGACTTCAATCAAAATAGATCATCGCCAGGCACTCACCTGCATCAATACATCTGATTAACTTATTATGTAATAAAAAAATGACGGTTTTCATTGACTTTTCTGCACAAAATTAATGCTGAATTTTAGTCATTCTACTGTTACTGGAAAATAATTTTCCACTGGAGTTGGGTTATTTTTTGAAAATAGAAGTCACTTTCTCGATTTTCATCTTTTACTAGAAAAAAATTAATCAGATATGTTGAGTGACAGTTTTATTATCACTTAAAGAATTCCTTTCAATATTAATGTCATCCCTATCAATTGTGGAAGGCATTCAAAATGACAAAAATAAAGGTGGCACTCCTTAGCTTTTTGATAGCCATATAAATTTGACATGGCATTCCTTTCTATTTTGATTTAGTACCACTGCCAACACTTACATTCATAAACAATTATAATGTTGAGTTTGTTGAAAAATATACAATTTGGGAGTAAATTATAGGCTTAGTATGGGAAAAAAAGTAAGTGAAAAGTAAATGAAGGTTCATAGTATGCAATAATGAAAAAGTATCATTTTTAAGTATATTCTTGAAATATTCAATTTTTCAAATTTTGAGTGGCTATATTTTCGAAAGTGAACTGGTGTAACATGTATTGACTTTGTATTTGTGATCAGAAAACAAAAAAAAGTGAGTCTAATTTGAAGTTTTTCAAAAACTAATGCAAAAAGGGCTAGTTGGTCATAGTTAAATGGTACCGCAGTACCAAACGTTTTATCTGATACTGCAGCAGACATATCAGTAGTTTCCAATGAAAGTTACTGTGACTTCAAGATATAACTTACAGTACACACCAAACCACTCATCATGTCTGCCACAGTAGCAGAAAAAACGTTTGAAACTTAGATCTGCTTTACCACAGCCTACTAGCCTAAATTTTGTTCTTTTCAATCGTAACTCTGGCCATGACGCCTGTGTCTATAGGAAAAATAAAAATTTACCAAAAGATCAACAATCATACCTTTAGGACTCTCCACCTTCTTGTCCATTCTTTTCTCCAATTGCTTTAGTAGATCATTGTCATCCCAATCTGAACTGACATTATCAACATCTTGAATAGATATTGTGACAACATTTTCACTACCATCATTTTCGTTTTCATCCTTTATATCAATTATATTCACTTCATGCTTCATAACAGTCTTTTTATTGTTATTTAAAGTGCTTTCTAATTCCTCAAAAGTTAAGTGTATACTGTCATCATTTACTTTCTTCTTTTTTCTTTTAGGTGAATTAACTTTCTCCACCTCTTCTGCGACATTCTGCTCAGAATCATCAGTTGATTTCAAGGATACCTTTTTGGCTTTTTTTTTTCCTTTTTTGATAATGGGTGAATTTGATGGTGGTGTATTTATATCAGCAAACATAGCCTGCAAATTTTCCTCCACAATACTCTTGTTAGAACTTTGTTTTTCAGAAGACTCCCCATTTTCAAAACTGGCTAGTTGGCTAGGTTCTCCAATTTCCTCAGATTCCATGAGTTTCGACTCACTACTATTGATTGTTGCCTTCTCATTATCACTGATAACTTTCTTCTTCAGTTTCTTTGCTGGCAACACATCTTCTTCAGAACCAGTTACTTTTCTTTTCTTAGCCTTCGGTGTAACACTTCCATTTTCATTGGGTATCGCAGCAGATTTTTTTTTCGGTTTCTTTGGCGGTTCAGAACCCAAGTTTTCATCACCATCTACAATGAGCTTTTTACTCTTTTTGGAATTCATTTCCTGACTTCAGTCACGATATTCAATCCAACGTTTAATCACCAACTTTTTCTTCAACGTTAACGAAGACGTTATCTTGTTTTGCACATTAAATGAAGCTAAAATTTTGAAAACTGCTCTCAAATTAACAACACACTTGAAAGTTGTAAGAGGGAAACGTTCAAGTTCAATCACTACTTGGTGTTTAAATTTCTTATTTATGTACCTTACACTGGTATATCACTTCATTGCCATGATTCCATTTTAACTGCCAACTATTCTTATTTTATCGCATTTTACATTCAATTGTAGCTTGTTTGAAGGATTGGAAACCATCAAAACAAAATGGATTTGCGGCAGTTGCGCAGGGATCAGTGTTGCCAAATCATGACAGACACTCGATTGAGAATAAAGCACCTGGAGACAGCAACTGTATCTAATAGTAACAAAGTTGACTAACATGTTTTTATAATAACTGCAGAATAGAACTTTTTGTGAAGAGCAAAATCCTCACATGTTAACTTCACGTTTGGTACAATGTATACTACATTTATCTGAAATTCATTGGGATTTTTTTTTTCAAGTTCCCATTACATCAAATTGAAATATCTTCAATTAGGTTAGATTTCGTTTTGTTATCAATTATAACAATTGTAATGTGCTGACATTTAATGTGCCAAAGGGTAAAATGTTAAGCGGGGTGTTTGTGATTTTTTACGGTTATAATAATCTTTAATAAAACAAAATCTGACCTGGAACCTCACCAAAGTAAAACTATATTGATCTGATTTAATTGTATCCTAGAAAAATATCACATTCCGATTCACATCAATTGATATGATTTTTCAAGTTCCAGTTGCCACAATTGAATTTGAATTCATATAGCTTTTAGGATATGGGTTAGTTTTTTTTAATAATGATAGGGAACACGCGTTTGTTTCAGATTCATATTATTCCAGCTCCAACATGTTCATTATCTCCATCAGAGTTGGAAAAATTGCTACAAATTATGAAAACACTTCAATTTCTCCATAATACTGCATTCAAATTGCCAAATTAGTAGATCTAACGAAAAACATATACCGTCTGTTAGATCGAAAAATAAATCTTCTCTCGGTGTCACTTTTTCATAGAGAGTGCCTTCAAGTTGACAAAATTGAAATATTTCAGTCATATTTTGGCGTAAATTACTTCAGTTCGTTTGAAACATTCTATTTTCTTGTTCAAATAATTTTGTCAATGACATCACAACTGTCAGTTAAAATTAATTCAAAATTAACTTCAAAAGGTGTTTCAAAAGAATGAGAGGTGGAAGGGAGTACTATCATTAATTTTGCCGGGCAAACATAATACTATCAGTATATCTGTGATAATTTATATACATGAATGCTCCCCCGCGACGATTATGACAATGGAAAATTAAGCCACTCGATATTTTCATGTCATACATAAATAAATCTCTGTAGAGGTTATGTATTCGTATGTTGAGAATGGCGACATACTTTCAAAAGCAAACATGGCGTTTCATGATTGCCAACACTGATATTTAACGTATGATATCACGAAGATGTGTAATTACTTGAGGCCTTTTATCTCTCTCTTTCTAGGTTTTCTTGGCCTTTGCTTTCGTCCGGCGCATTTAGCCATAGAGGGCTATTCTCGTATCACCCGTCGTTCGCAACGTATGCGCAGGTAACATCACAGAGAACGAATCCTGAGAAAAGTTGTTGTCAATTATGAAACGGTTGAAATATGTACAATATGTAAATATGATTATGCTATCATTCCAAAATAGTAGGCACTAAATTCTCAGAAATGACTGACGTTTTTGCCCTAATATGTCCCTTGCAGTGGCATACGGAAATTATACTAAACAAATGAGGAGAAATGATGATAAAATATATAGAATCACAACCTTGACAACAATGTTTTCGTTTCAATGCAATAATATTTCTGAGAATTTAGTGCCTACTATTATGGAATTGTACTATACTTGACGGTATTCACGTGAAAATTGTTGCACTTTGTTCTTACTTCGGTCAAAATCAGGCGCTTTATGATTGGCAACACTGATTTTTGACACGTAATGTTTAGAAGAAGATGTGTTATTGCCTCAGAGTAACAAAAGACAATAGAGAGGCCTTTTCCATCTTCACATTGAAGGCAGCATAACTTTGTTTGTTTACGGAAGGTAAGTTGGACCATAAAACAGTGGCGGTCGGTTCAGTTGATAATCGGAGGGATAGTATATATTTATAAAATAAATCATTTCAGGTGAAAATGTATATTCTGTTCAAATAGTTCCTACAGGAAATCTGATTTATTATTAATGATTATGGAAATGAAGCCAGATTTTCTACCACCTACTAGATTTTATTTATGTATGGCTTTATAATATAGCGCGTGGTTTACTGGGTTAAAATTAAATTATTTCATATGAACTAATTCATAACAATGAAAAATGTTTATTTCAAAAGTAATGAACTTTACTTTATATAATCAGATGAAGAAATTTGTAATTCATTCTCAGATTCTATAAACAAGCGGTACGGTTTGTGAGGTTCGATATGAAAAATTTTCGGTTAGAAATCATGATTTCATTCAAAATTGGTATTTATGGGACTTTGTGAACCGACATTATGGAAGGGGATATTTTTGATGTTTTTAATGATCTTTTTTTGATCTTATTCTTATGAATGAAGTTTTTGAAACTAGGTTTATATTATTTCATTATTTGACATATCCCAACCAAAAAAAGTTTAAAAAATGACAACCGGCCATTTCTTATTGAATATTGTCTGTATGCAACGCGAGAGCCTCGTGCAAAGAAAATAAAGCCAAAACGGAAATCATATTCTTCGTGTGACGTAAGTTAGTTGTTAAGTGAGCAATAACAGATTTAACACCGGTTGCACAAGAATAACTATTTAGTATACAAACTGAACATTGAGCAGAAAGCTTTTTAATCTGTTGATCACAGAATGAATATGACTCATGGCACACATATGAAAAACATATTTTCCATTTTTGAAAATATAGTTTTTTTCATTTACATTAATGATTTTTCGTAATTATAGAATTCGTCAGCATGAATTATTGAAAAAAAGAACATAATGTCGGTCCACAAAAGGTATGGCAACTCTATATCTTATTATTACTCTGAAGTTATTACCGTGATAATTGAAGAACTTTAAATTTTAGGTGCAAAAGCCATTAACATAGAGAGAGAGAGACGTATAATAAAATGATTCAGTATTTTGAACAAAGCAATGTGTGATTGTATTTGAAGTATTTTAACTTCAAAGTAAAAGCTTTCAAAACAGCAATAGTTCTAGTATGCAAGTAGCAGTCTGATAGTTTATCATATTTTTTCATTATCAAACTAATTGCCAGGTGTCAAAAACGGTTATTTTGAAGTGTAATGTAACAACACTTCAATTTTCAATGGCTCTGATACTTCAAGACTGGAAGAGTCCAACCTGTTCCTCAGGACACTTCTTCACAGGACTGAAATAATGCTATTATATATTATCTACCACCATTATTTCAGAATCTGGTTATTAATGAAACCCAATGGAAAAACAACAACTAACCCAGCAGAAATTAATTTCGTTTGGTCGATTCGACCAACCGATATACCGGTTTCGGGGTGATTGCTCCATCTTCAGTACCGGGCATGGTCTCTTCAGAACGGTGTGAACCGTCTGAGTAATTTTTGTATTTTATGTATATGTATATATATATATAAGCAAGGTTATACCAGCTTTCAGTTATGATTATTATACGCATATTCTGGAAATTATTCTGGTTACCAGGAGTTTGACAAAAATACATCGTATTGAACACTTCCTGAATGCCACAGCAAAATAGCGGCAGAATATAATTGTTTGTTCACAGATGCATCAAAACAAATAAAAGGGGGATAGGAATACACATGTCTCAGATTGATTTCGCTTATTCAGTTCGGTTACACGCGCAAATGAATATTGGCGATGCGGAAATATTAACAATATATAAAGGAATAACAGCTCGTATAAATAAGGGCTCGAGAAGAACTTTATGTTCATTGAATCAAAAAAGCGTTGGACAGAATTCTAACAGCAGATAATAACGCAACTAGTAGTTATATCATTCTAACCATAAAAGAGTTAATATACATACATGGTTCTAGTTGATGAAAAATTGATATGTTGACTAGAATCGGCGCTTTGCTAAATATTCCATATTCAAGGATTCATACGGAATTTTAAGTGACATTAGAAAGTCCCTTCAATGCCACTGAAAATTCCAACAGTCAAGTCTCATACGTATGAAATATGTCAATATGAGTACATTTATTTCGCATAGGGGTTAACGATACACCAAACTGCAAATGTGGTAATCCAGAAACATTTAAAAAGTTTTTTTCAATGTCCAATTAAAACTATCCCTGGAAATAACTTCTATGCTCAACTCAACAATTAAGAAGTCTTAATATCAGTAAAATTCAGCCTTTATGTGATTTAATGATTTATATTCAATTATAATTAACTTTGTTTCTACCCTCTGTAGGTCAATATACTATCAGCAATAGATAAATGCACACATTACGCAACAGTAGCAGCAGAATTTCACGTGGAAACTTGTGTCTACCAACAACATATAGATGTTGCACACTGAAAGACGCCCTGTATTTCAGGACGAAGCTGTTATTGCAATTATTGCATAACGGGAGTAATGCAATAGAAGTTGACTGGTCTACGCGCCTTAACAGGATGCAAAAACCAAAAAAGCGAAGAAGAAGCAAAGAGAAGAAGAAGTCAATAAATAAGGAATTCAAATTGAATAAGATATTTATCTCGTGAAATATCTTATCTTCAAGTAGCGATAGCATTTGTATCTTAAATTAAAAGAAAACACTTTGGAGAAAAAAAAACTTCAAAATTCAAATATGCTGAGGAAATTCTGCATTACTAGGTTATCAGTATTTTTTTTATATCTAATATGTTTCATGTCTTATAGTGATGCAGCGGCTTCTGACATACAATTAGACGCTAAGGCACAATCTACTCATAGACTAGATAGCTTGAATTTACTGTCTTATACACTTCTACTCATTTTAACTGTACTCACTATATGGCTCTTCAAACATCGTAGAGTAAGCTTTTTACATGAAACTGGTCTCGCTGTTATATATGGTATGTTCAGAAGAATTGTGTGAATACAGACTCTGTACATGTTTCTTTTTAGGTCTCATAGTTGGCGCAATAATACGATATTCAGGTACTACAACACAAGTATTAAATATGCAGGTTAATATCAATGACCCGTCTCAATATAACTCTTCAATTCCTCCTGATACATTATCTCTACACTTTCCAATCAAGGAGCACACACAGACAACTAACAAAACCTTTCAATATGTATTTAGAGAAGAAATTGTGGATCTCCAAGAAAATGAAATTGATCTCAAGGCAACATTCGACCCTGAAATTTTTTTCAATATTATTTTGCCACCAATTATCTTTCATGCTGGATATTCTTTGAAAAGGGTATGTATAAAATAATTGAATTACTCACAGAATATTCTGGAGTTTCATAACTCAATTAGAATATTGTTTGCATTTGTCAGATTTTTTTCAGAGAAATCATGAATCTTTATGGCAGCGTGTTATAAGATTATTAAAGTTATGTTCTCAAATTTACTTCAATATCAGGGATGTAAGACCAATAAAATTGTCTGCTAAGACTTTTGTCGTTCTTTCAGTCATTTAAATGGAAGAAAAATGTTATATTTCATTAAAAGTTAGTAAAAGAAATTATAGGTTGCAAATTAATACTACATATTATACTAGTGATCATTATTTTTGTTTCCTTTCCTGTTTAGAAAACTTTTTTCTGATGAAAATGATAAATCCTGTTTTTCAATGGAGATATCCAATTTCTTGTTAACTTGATAAAAATGGGAGAAAGTTCTTAATTGTTCCATCCTTGTTATCAGGTAAACCAACAAAATCTTTAGTGAAAAAGGTAAAAGTACCAAAAAGAAGGAAATATTCAAAATATACTTTTGTATATGTGCACTTGGGACACAATTGTTTCATTCAAGAGCACGGATACCCCCCCATTACAATGCCATGTGTGGGATAGACAGAAAACCCATACCTTGCGTGTCCAAAATCAATACAGATACCTACCCAGGACAATCTGTTGCAAAGCAAAGCCGAGCACCACTGGCGAAACCTATGTCAGTTCAAAACAGCACTATCTGATGTCGGATCAAATAATCTTTGTTTTTGGTCTCTGGTTTAATCTAGTTGCCTTACAGCTGAAACTACAGAGAGACAAAAAGTGATTTCACATTTAATAGTTGTCCAAAATCTTGAATAAGCAAGCTTTGAATTGTCTGTTGATCCCATAGATGGTGTCTTCATGAGAAGAAATGTCCATGCAAACTTCTACTCTTTGTTCTTTAAGGACAATATAATCCAATAATGCAACATGGTTCATCCTAGTACTATTGATGAACTATGCATCATCACTATGCGAAACAATGCATCACAAATGATTTGTTTTAGGGTTTTGATTTTATCTATTCGAGATTATGTTCAAAAGATTATTCGTACTGTAAAAATTCTAAATGAAAAATGTAATTTCTCTTTTTCAAAAACTGTTGCAATCCCAATCAAAATCAAAATAATTTATTCTCGCCCGCTACATAGCAGCCATCCTTAGGATAGATGTATACGTCAATTACTGTTACATTGGACAAAATATAATAAAATGTTACAAACACTAATAGTACTAAAGAACAGACTAACATGTGTAACTCTCAGACAACAGTTAATTCAAAATCATCATTCAGGAATTCACTGATGGAGTAGTAGGCTTTTGCACACAGAAATGTTTTTAATTCTTATTTAAATTTTTTATGGTCCAGTTATTTGAGATGTTGTGGAAGTTTATTAAATATCCTTATACCTGTGTAGTCTGGAGATCTTTCAAATTATGCTTTGCAACTGAAAGTGCATCCGCGTTTTTTGTAGGATATGAATGGTAATCCGAGTTTTTTGTGAAATTATTAATATGTTGCTTTACATATATTGATAATTTATATAGATAAATACAGGGAAATGTTAGAATAATGTATTTTGAAAAAGTGGCTTTACAGCTGTTTCTATTTTTTATATCAAAAATGAGACGGATAATTCGCTTTTGACATATGAACGCTCTTCCAGAATGTCAAATGGAAGTAAATCAATGCATAGTAAGTATCAATAAGAGCCATCTGATTCACCTTAGACTTCAGTTTTAAAATTGCATAGAATCCTGAGCTTAATTTCATGCAAACATGCTGCAGTTGGTCACTCCATGTTAAATACTGATCTAGATAGGCCCCTAAAAATGTTGTATTGGTACTAGTTGATACAACATTAGTAGTTAGGTTATTGTGTGTTATATACCAACACCAAGTTCTCACAAAACTACCAACTGCCCGAGGGGACTTGGGGTGATAATTCCCATATCCCGTTTTCAATGAAATCATTTTTCTAGCATTAATAAATTTTCACACTCGTAGAAACAAAATCTCGGAAAGTATTCTTGGGTAATTCTTGTACGATTTGTTATGAAAAATTATGACTGCCCAAAGTGACTGTGGAAGTTTTAATTTCAACCATCTCAACAAAAAATTTTTTTTCTCGTGAAAAAAATATTCTGCCATCAACATATTTTCACACCAAGTGAATTTAGTTCATTTTCCACTGAAAAATTTCGACTACCGTGGTAGCAATTCCCACCCCCATAATGGGAAATCAATGTTTCCAATGAAATAATTTTTCCAGCATCACAAGTGCTCACAGAAAATCCTTGGGTGAATCGTGAACGATATTAAATAAAAAATCATGACTGCCCAATGGTACTAAGGTGTCGATTTCAATCCAGTTGACAATTAAATATATGTACATTTCAGGTGATAAAAAATATTAATGAACTCATCTGGTTGATAATGTAAAGCTCTATTTTTTGTATAAACGGTTTGCATTCAACGTCTCCCAACTGTATTGAAGGAATTATAAAAATATCACACGAACTCGCAAACGTGACTGTAAAATTTTCGGTACATATATATTTTAATTCTTGTAATAATCCGGGACAGAAGGTATCCAAAAAGACACCTTAAGGTGAGATGTCCACTCCACTTGACAGTTTACAAAACCGCTACACGTGTTTCGCTATACAATAGCATCTTCAGGAGTCACACTACTGACTAAACAAATTCTGTATCATGCTTTTGCAGTAATTTGAATCCCAATGCCTATTACTGACACATTTTTCCCTGATAAATTCATTACATAAAATTTACCTTCCTAGGAACAACTCATTTAACTGCAGAATGATAAATACATGTTTTACCTGAGACCTTATTTTATCTACTTTTAAGATCTATCCTAATTACCAATTACCTCTTTGCAACCCAAATTCAATAAAGGGGAACAGTTCGAATGTAACATATTAAAAAAAAACACTTTAATGTAAGATTTCTACCTGACAGTTTTAAAAACCGCGACATTCATTTCAAAACTTGAGTGTCAGGTTTGTATTATTTCACATTATTGTCACATAGAACCGACGTTTAGATTATGAGAATCAAGTTAAAAATACGTATAATTATTTAATTTTTGAAAGCGGTGATGATTTATGGGCATCATTTTTTATATCAAATAATACAAGAATTACCTGAATATATTCTGTTAGAAATGAGCGATGCTAAAAATAATACTTCATTGCAAACTTTGATTTTAAGTTGAGGGGTTAGGAATTGCCACCCCAAGTCCCCTCGGACAGTCAAAATTTTTCAATGAAAAATAAACTTGATTCACTTATTGATACTCTATGGAAATTTGGTGATGATAGAACCTCAATTTCTCATAGATAATTATTTGTTTGTTGAGAGAGTTGAAATCAACACTCCCTAGTCTCCTCGGTCAGTTATAATTTTCCATTTCAAATTATACACAATTTACCTAAATATATTTTATGAGAATATAGTGATACTAGAAAAATTATTTTATTGGAAACTTTGATTGTGGAGGTGGGAATTGTCAACCCTAAGTACCCACAAACAATAAAAATTAGAGATGCTCCGCATAGTCGGTCAGTCGGTAGCCAAGCGGTTCGGCGTGGATGATTTGTTCACTCACCCGAATTGACTGCCGTGTTGGTCGGTGGTTCAAGCCCTAGTCTGAACTATCGATCTTCACGTGCTACCGTCCAACCCGTGTTAGGAATCACACGTTAAAAGGTAAGACCTCGTTAATCCTTAGCTCGCACAAGTTTCGACTTCTGAGGGTTGTCGTACGTAGGGGTGCGACAGCTGGTTAACGGAAAAACAGGTTTGGCATATGCGGTGAATTGTCGGTGAAGTCAGTCAAATCCTGAATATCCTGCTGGTTAAAGCTGTCCTGCACTAACAAGGAGTAGTACTATAAAACCAGTCTAAAGGTATCTCACTCGATTGGTTGTGAAGAAGACCTGCCGCTGACTGCCGACAAGCATCACCAAGAATTCTGTCTGTGAGGAAAGTGTACAAATGTTTGTTGGATGTAATTCAATATCCGTCGTTGGTTATTTTCGGCAGGCATTTCTCAAAATCTACTTAATATTATTGGAGTTTTTTCCCAACACCAAATCGTTATTTTTAACACCTCGACNCAGGCATTGGTTTTCTCCAAAAAGATGAATGTCTCCGAATAATGTCAGGTCAGACAATTCCGCTTCCTGCTTCGATAAGTTTGATGGGGGTTAAAATAGACACCAATATGTCTTGGCACAATCATGTCGCTGGAATTGCAAAGGCTTCTTCTCTGAAGATTGGAACATTGCTCTGAACCAGAAAACGGTACACACCTCAGCAACTTTTGATGCTTTATAAAGCTCAGATTAGACATTTTTTGGATTATTGTTCTCATGTATGGAGCTCCGCCCGCAAGTATTCCCTGAAGCTGCTGGATTCTATCCAGCCATCTGCCTGATTGGAGACACGAACATCACTTGCAACCTTGATAGTCTGAAACATCGAAGAAAGGATGGAGATTTGTCTCTCTTTTATAGATACTTTCACCGCAAGTGTCAAGTGACACTGTTTAAGAACTCTTCCATTTGTAGAACGTTTTTCCAAAATAGTTTAGTTTCCAGCGATTCAAATCCAACATGAAGAATCGCTAGTTTCCCACAGGCACCGATCTTAGAGAGCCTTAAGGATTTTCCTGTAGTGCTTGTCTTTTGTACTTAAAAAAAAGGTCAACGGTTCGCCACCATCTCAGATGGCATTATCAATACTTGTTACTGCTCCTGGTTTCAGAAGAGTAACTCACGAAGAAAGAGGAATGATTTTTTTTTATTTTTTCTTGAAAGTTTGAGTAGTAGTTACATCAAAGAATTCAAGAACAACATATCAAAACCTAAATTCATTTTTAACAATATTTTACTGTATTGGTGAATTTGTTTCAAGTAATGAAATTGTCGAGAGGCAATGCTATGGGAATCAGTGGTTTATATAGGGAGGGGTTTGATCTCCCCGAAATTATATAAGGAACGTTAATATTCTCTGACTGCATTACATACAAAATGAATTAGAGTATTTGAAATACATTTTATGATTTAGGTCTTATAAAGTAAATAATTCATTTGAGTAGGCAATATAAAAACTTCACAATTAATGTATACGTAATATACATGTATAAGTAATATATACGCCACTGGGTGTAATTCAAGGCAATATTTCAATTTTGGGTACATTTTCTATTGCATGTACACTGATGTTTTAATGTTTTTAGAAAATCTAGGATAAAATCCAGTGTGACTAACCTAGTTACTTGAAAACCAGCATTACCTCTCGATTATTGGCATCAAGTAAAAACTAACATTTTCTGTTAATATTTCAGAAATATTTCTTTCGTAATTTGGGTGCAATACTAACCTTCGCTATAATTGGCACGACGGTATCCTCCTTTGCTGTGGGGGCACTAATGTATGGCTGTGTCCAGATGATGCCTGCAAAATTGGCCACTAGTTTCACATTCTTGGACACACTTTATTTCGGAGCTCTAATATCCTCTACTGACCCACTGACAATCCTTGCTATTTTTAATGACTTGAACGTAGATGTTAACCTTTATGCCTTAGTATTTGGTGAAAGTGTCCTGAATGATGCTGTTGCTATTGTTCTCAGCGGGTAAGTGTTCATTTTTAACAGTTTCAACATGTTTCAAAATTATTTTCTTATTATCAAAAAAAGTGTTATGTTACATTCCTGCAGAGATTATACTTCTTATTATATGTCTCTAGTAATGTCTTGTGTTTATACTGCATGCCAATGTCAGTTTGTATGCCGCAGTTTATACAAAACTAACTATGAGTACTTTTGAGTACAGTTCGACTCTTAGGAATTTTACGTGGCAAACCATCTTGCATTAAATACGAGTAAGTTTCCTTATATTAGTTAATAAGAAAATAAGAATACTAATGAAATACATTAATAATATCTCACTAAAGTAAGAGTAATAATCAGATTGTTGATAGAGTTGTTGAAGACCTGTCTCCAGAAAATAGTTGTTAACAACTCAAAATTAAGAACTATGAAAGTGCTATGAAGACCTGGAATGAAACAGGCAACATGAAAAGTCATTAATAATAAATAATGTTTTGCTGTTAGACAAATCTCTGTTGGATGACTTGAGCTACCAACTTTGATATGGAAAACCACATAATGAGATACTACTAGTACTAGAAGAAAATTTCAAATAGTACTATTCTTATGGAAGGTGGAACGGAAAGAGGCCCCACTTCAACATGGTTGAAAAAAAATTTGTACAGGAGTACCACAGAAGAAAATAAATATAAAAATGAACAAATAATATGATGGATGTAGCCATTACTACGTGGTAGAAAATCATGAAAAATGAGAAATGAAACTTTCTATGTTTTTTACCACTTTTATTTGTAACTAACGTTACCGCAGTTTCGTCCTATAAGGACATATTCAAACTTATACATTAAACTAAAAATGATTGATTACATTAGCTCATATATAACACCAGTGTAGGTAATAACAGAGGTACTTAATTTAATTGAGTACCCGAATTTTGTTTACCTGTGACAATGTGGGTAAGCTAATTTGAAAACTGGTGAGTAAACTACATCGATCTGATCATTTAACAGGTTGCACCCGCAATTTTTATGCTTATGAATTTCCAAGGATTCCAAATAATTGAGTTTGCAACCCTTCCATGCATAGTGCAAAATTTCCGTATCATTTAGATTCACGAACTTATGGTTGCATCCCAAGGAATGGTTTGAAAAGTCGAATAAATTTTACATAGTCTGAAGGACATTTCATGTTCAGCATACCGTTTTGAGAAATTTCGACCACATTTTCCCACATAAACACTACTACACTCCGGACACTTAAGCTTATAAACTCCAGTGCCAAAGATAAAGTGGACCAGTTGGAGAAATCTGGCTATTCAACCTCGGCTAATATCATAATGGCCTTTTTGGGATGGAAGCAACAGTTATTGTATTCACATTTAATATTTAATAATATTTAATAGATATAGTACACATAGCTATTTACACCCTAATTAATGATTTCAGTAGATCATCTACAAATCTCATACACAAAATGAGAATAAGTTAGATTTGTCGAAAATAAATTTAACAGAAAAAAAAGTTCTAGTATGTGATAAAGATGCTGAGAACAAGAATGCAGCTGTAAAAACTTTTCTGAAATCTGAAGGAACATATATGCAATTAGCAGCTCTTTATTTCAGTCAGTAAAATGAAATAGCTGGAAGAAAAAACAGGTTCCTAACTTACCTAACAGGTAAATAACAAGATGAATGTTTATCGGTGCTGGTTTTTGTGACAACGTAGTAACACAAAAATAATGAGTAAGGAGAAAAGAAAAACATTTGTAAATCATATCGAACTTTTTTCTTATAATGTTTTCCAGATTGGTCCTGAAGAGCCCTAAGGCAAGATTCTAATATTTTTTTGTATCATGATGGAGTAGTAGAAAGTCAAAAACTTAATTTCCAAAAAATTAATCACTTCTGAAAATATAACTTTTTCAATTTAAACTAAAACATATTATTCAGTTTGCAGAAGAAACACTTTCAAGAAAAGAATGATAAGAACAGTTAAAAAATTTTAAATAACATTGTTGATCAGAAAAATTCAGATTTTTGAATGGTAGCTCAAATTTTTTCACAGAAATGGGGATCGGACTATAGTGAGGTTGAAAATAGTCAGTATTTCGGGTTTTCTTCACCGTTGTTGAAAGAGAAGGAATAATATTTGTTCAGTATGGCACAATGAAATGAATTCAGGCATGGGATTCAGAAGGAATAATTATGATCAGTTATCTGAATATTCTGCTGATTTTTCTAATTTTCCTAAAATACGATAGTGATAGAAGAAACGGCTGAACTGTTGATCACCATCAAAATGACATGTATGAGAAACATTGAAATTATTTTGATGCACAAGTCATAAAAGACGAAAATTGAATGTGTTTCATAACCTTCTATAAGAACTAAGCAGATAGAAACAAAATACAATTACGTCACAAATTTGAAGCAAACAAATAAAATCTGCTAGCAATATTGCCCAACAAATTATATATCAGCTTAGTTTAACGTTGACACCAAACAAATTATTATGAATTGAAATTGAGATGAATAATAAAAAATAAAAGTAAACTGTGGCAGGAATATTGAATTATTTATAAAAAAATCCTGAAAAAGACTAATTTTGAGAACATGTTGCAAAAAAAGTGAAGCTTGCTAGTAGACTATAGCCTATTAGAGGAAAAGTAGTATTGTGTAACTCTTGTAATTTCAAATAACTGTCTGCAGTATTTTGTCTCGAGGAATATTTTTCAAATTTGAGTACTTGTCGTAGTTTCACTACACTCACTGAATTTTAATTTTTAGGTCAATACAGAACTATGAAAAACGTTACCAATCTGGCACAGGAGGTTTTGAAACGAAAGCCTTTTTCAAGGCAGTAGGAGACTTCTTTGGAATTTTCATGCTATCATTACTCATCGGAGCTGTAATGGGTTGTGTTACAGCATTGATATCCTTTTCATTTTATTGTTCCACTGTTCTTCTATATATGTACGTTTTTAAGAAAATACTTCGAAGTTTCACCATGCTAGGGATCGCACGTTGAAAGGTAATACCTCGTTAATCCTTAGTCCTTCGTAGGGGTGCGACAGCTGGTTAACAGAAAAACAGATTGAAACAGATTTTTTTAACAATTTGCAGTTTAAAACAATATTCGAAAATTTTTAAGTAGGTCTTGACAAACAAAATGCATGCTATGGTAGTGTCATTCATCTCTCCCAACTACCTACACATACGAGAACCAACAACTGATGGACCAACCTGAGTGGAGACTAGAAACGCAAAATACCTTCAGAGAAGAGACACACAGCAGAATCAAATTAAGGGTGATAATAATCAACATAGACATTTTACTAGGTTGTTGGTAAACTTGATCATGGTAAAATGAACTAACTTGGTGTTAACCTTCTGAAATAACATCGTGATAATTTCCCAACTGCAATAAATAAGTTTGAAATTACTTCAATTTGTCGTTATAAATAATGGCGCCTGTTCTGAACAGTTATCAAAGACAATTTATTATTATTGGTTTTGCTGGTAACCCAATATATCTGATATATTTAAATATTATGAAATATTTTTCTTCACACGTTCTAGGTGTATTTTCTGTCTGCATGTCTGTCTATATGTCTGGATGATCAGGCCTGTTATGGTCAAAAACTGGATATTTTTAAAATATCGCGTGCTGTGTGGGTAATGGATATTATTATTTATGTCTAAAATTATTTACATCCATATCTCAGTATGATTTTACTATTTCTATAATCTTATAGTATTTTATATTTTTCCTTAATGACAAATTACATGACAAAATTTACTAGAGTCCGCGACTTCCCCCTTCTAGAGTCTGCTTTATTTGTGTTGATGTCGTATAGCACTTTTTTGATTGCTGAAGCATCAGAACTTACAGGTAAATATTAGTGTTTCGATGTATATTCAATTCTCTACAATCTTTGTAATCTTCTAGGTGTGGTAGCAGTTCTATTTTGTGGTATTTGTCAGGCTCACTACACCTACAACAACTTGTCTGATGATTCAAGAATTAGAACGAAACAAATGTTCGAGCTGCTCAATTTCTTGGCTGAAAATTTCATATTTTCTTATATAGGTGTTTCAATGTTTACATTCCCAAAGCATCATTTTGATCCACTATTCATATTTACAGGATTTGTATCCTTTTTCAAAAATATAGAAACAAGTAATTCAAAGGGTTATATGTAATTTTTCCTTAATGTTTCATCAGATTTGTGCAGCGATTGGAAGAGCCGCAAATATCTATCCACTATCTTTTCTATTGAATTTAGGAAGGAAGCCAAAAATACCATCGAATTTTCAGCATATGCTGTTTTTTGCAGGTTGGTAAGCAAAGTTCAGTACACTGATTCTCTACAATATAAAAAAAACATTTGTACACAATACATTGAAATTCCATCGTAATAGAGTAAAACAACAATATATAGTTTCTATTAAAAACATCCATCACACACCAGAAGCGTACGTCTCAGCGTATTTTTTTCAATAGTTGTCCAGTTTGATTACTGGGGTGTAAAAATAATCCTGTTCTGAGGGTTACTTGTTTTTGGGAAGGCCCATACAAAAAACAAAAAATTTGTTGATAGTGACCCAGGAAATTATTTTTCATTGTCTTCTTAATTTTCATTTGTGATGCAGTTAGAAAATATTAATACCACTAATCAGCAGGAAGAAACACATAAATAAAATGCTGCCAACCCACAAAATACAAAAATTCGCAAAAACTGTTTCAATGAGAAAATAATTGGCCACACGAGAGATAAAAAGTAGTTTGTTTTTCTCAATGGGAAAACGAATTTAATATTAGCAAACCTATTATTGTCATAGGGACATGATTTTATTTGTGACTATGTTAACAAAAGTAGTTAGAAATATTGTTCTTTTCTAATTCGGGAACTTGGTAAAAAAAGTACTATGATGATTTTCAATAATATTTTGCCGATTCTCTATGAGATACTGTTTCGTCGCGGTAAAGCGCCTGATAATGGATTGTGACTTCAAAACGTCACCTCTCAACTATACTAAGTCTCTTGAGCAGGCGAGGATCACTTTAGAATAAAATGAAGTTCAAAGAATTAACTAGAGCCTTCAAATGTGCTGTATCAGGTGACAACAAAATAATTATACATGGCGCAATTCGGAAATAACGTATTATTTATTAAAACTGATATTTCTATAGATAAAATAACTGAAAAACTATTCCAGTTCAACCGGAAATGAACCCAAATAAAGTCTTGTAAATGATACCTTGTATTTTTTTTGTCCATTTGATGGAATATAAAATTTTCATTTCAACGATGTAACAGAAGTGACCATAAATAACTTTTAAAAATAGCCTAAGAGTATTTTCTTCAAATTAAGTATGGCGGTACTATGACGACATCTATGGAAATATTATCAAACAACTTGATGTAGTGAGATGTTTACTCAGTTTGTAAGGAAAAAAAACAAACATTTTAATTTTTCACCAATTCACGTGTTTTTTTTACTGTCATTTTTACCTAATTTATTTCGGAAATCTCAATGGAATTTAGTACTTTTTCAAATTTAACAAAAAAAAAATGACAAGTCACTAGGCGATTTTTTATGTCAATGAAAAAGTGGAAAGTTTCGAAACTTCATACTTCATCTTGGCTAATTATAAAGTAGTTATTGTGGAAAATATGAAAGTGCCAAAAATAAAGGTGCAAGTGTTTTTCTTTTCATCTTTTGTTTTTTCACAATCTTGACGCATTAAATAAAATAAAGCGTATGAAACTTTTTCAAGTAGTAACTCAATTTTTTCACTGCATAGTATCTTTGACACGTGTTTATAGTAAGAGAGGTACGCTTTAATGTTGAAAACGCCATTTGCTAATAAGATTTTCGAGATAAAAGAAGTTGAATATGGCATACTATAAAAATGAATAAAAAGTACATAAGTAGGTAGGCTCGATGGCTAGGTGGATGGTCGAGGTGAAGCCAAGACGTACTGAGAATTTTTTAGAGAGCTTTACTTATATTATCTACGAATTATTTGAATTATGTCTTCAAGTGCACATATGATAGATAGATAGATAGACTTTATTGGCTATTTCACACAGTGGTTTACAGCACGTCACATAGTACAAAAAATATTGAGAGACAATATGTAAAAATGTAAAAACAATCAGGTCATTCACAAAAACTTTTAGTGCTATTTGGTTTGCTGATCTCGTGTCGTATTTGTGAAGATCTGACGAAACAGTATAGTTTCCTTTGTTTGAGTGTATTTCACAAAGGGTTTGTTATGTAAATTCATGGTAATGTCATTATTTTCATGTCAGTAAAGAGGGGACGACAGTGTTCTCTCAGTCCGACTTCAGCCAGAAGATGAATAGCTTTCTTCTGTGATCTGAAGATGTTTAGCGCCTTGCTGGAATTTCCCCATAGAATGGTTCCATAGTTAATACGCGAGTGAAACAAAGTGAAATATATTTGCCTGAGTCATTCGGGACCTACAACATATCTCAATCTTCTTAAGAGAAATATTGTAGTGGAAAGCTCGCTGAGAGTGTCATCAATTGTAATTCCAAGAAGTTTACAGTGTTCTCCTGATTTGTATTTATTGTTACTGGATATAATCCGTTATTGCCTTTTTTTCACCATTTAGTTGTAAGGAGTTTGCAGGAAACCAATTTCTAGCATGGTCAGTCGAATTGTCGGCAAGAATTTTGAGGCTATAAAAATCTGACGAACTATTGATAAGTGACGTATCGTCAGCGAAAAGAATGGTGGCATGACATATAATATACATTTTTTTAGAGTAAAAGAAAAATCACCTCATCCATCACATTTTCAGGACTGAGAGGAGCCATGTCTTTTGCTTTGGCAATACGTAATACTCTATCAGAAGCACGTCAAGCTATGTTGACAACAACATCTTTAATTGTGATAATAACAGTAATTATTCAAGGAGGAGCAACTATGAATTTGTTGAACTGGTTCCAAATTCCGTAAGTACAGGAGAAATAATTTCAATTATTCATCATTTCCATATCAAAATAGTTTCTCAAGTCTAAGTAATTAATGGCGATGACGTCTCCCCTTAAGAAACGTTATACAAAACACACTGTTCAAAATCGGCTTGAAGAAGGATAGGAGATATTCTACAGAGTTACTCTACGAATAAAGTGGTTTGTTCGAAGTCAGAAAATTATACGCTTATCAATGTTTATTATGGATTTGTAGTAACCCCACTAACATCATTACACATAAATATAATACGCAAATTACCTCCAACCAAACAATTACACTACCACACTGTAGTTTGAGTCATAACCAGAAATTTGTAACTTATTTTGGCCCGAAATTATACAATAAGCTGCCACTCCATATAAAGAATATTAATAATTACTGTAAATTAAAGAAGGAACCGAAAGTTTTCATAAGAAATCATTATGATCAATTGCAGGATATCTTTGAAAATGTTTGAGCTAAATAACCTGCTCTCTCTCTCTCTCTTCTTATTACCTCCCTCTAGCCATAATTCTCCAATAATTGCAGTTTCAAACCTAGTAAGGTAGACAGTAATATATAACCAAACGACGTATTTTAAAAAAATGTGTTTAAAATCTGTTTTTCCGTTAACCAGCTGTCGCACCCCCTACGAACGACAACCTTCAGAAGTCGAAACTTGTGCAAGCTAAGGATTAATGAGGTCTTACCTTTTAACGTGTGATTCCTAACACGGGTTGGACGATAGCAAGTGAAAATCATTAATGACAATTTGAATTGTAAATCGCAGGGAAATCAAATCATGTAACTGAATGATTGAATGACTTACTTTGCAACAGATAGCTTCAGGGAGTTTATCTTTAGTATTGGTTGATTGAGTCTTGTATCGATCCCATAGATGGCGTTTACATAAGGGGAGATGTTATCACTGTTAATTACTCAGGTTTGCTCTCTAAGGATATATGAGCCCAACATTGCATTTGTGGTTCAGTCTAGCATCACAGCCCTGTTGTGACCTTGGCTGGTCACAACAGGGCTGTCTGTTGTTGGATTATGAATGCGTTTTTTTTTAGCTCTGGTTTCAATCAATATAATTCTTAATTCATATATTTTAGCTGATCCCACTTTTGCTATCTTGGAAACGGTAAGACCTACAAGGTCGGTTAAACTAGACAAAAGTTTCCTATTTTGGGGAACTAGGGTAATCCCTTTTCAGGTAAAGAATGTCAGTGGTTGTTTTAGAAATATTCGCCAAAAACTAGAATTGTCGAATTTCGTTTTTTGGCTCTACCGCCTCCATATGCTTTTCATATAGGCGACATGTTTAAGAAATACTACTTGATCTCTACACTTGTATGAGGCCATCCAAAAAATATTTTCATCGCATCGAGAGGAGTTTACAGAATCAGAGTTCAATTGAAAAACCCTCCAGTAAGAGTTGTTCAGTAACTAGAAGAGGTGGCGATAGTAAAATTGGCATTTTGGGTAAGTTCAGAAGACATTTTCAAATTTCCATTGGACGGCAATTTGAACATTTAATGAGGTTTTGACTTTCTACTTCTCCATCTTTATACAAAAAAATTTGGGAATCTAACAAAGAAAATAAGGAAGCAATCAATTTCAAAAAAAAATAACTCTATACAAGAATGTGAATATCATGCAAAGAAGTAATTTTCGGATACAAACTGGAGTAGAAGCCCTCTCGAAACATCTACTTTTATGTAAATATTGAATTATACAAAAGAAAAATACATTCGAAACAAATACTTTTATATGAATACTGAATTATACTAAAACGCTTTTCTCTATTCAGTTTGTATTCCAAACATTCGTTATGGAATTGAACCAGATATCATTCCCAGGATTGCTACACAATATAGTAAATGAATAAAACTCTACTCTATTTTATTCCAAAAAAATATTGGTCCCTACTTTTCCAAGGTGGCTCTCACCGGGAATTGTATGACCATATAGTGATGATAAGAAAAACGTCGGGAAACACTATTATAATACATAGGTGGATTTGTTATAACAGTGGCTACAAAAATTGATGAAAAAACTTAAGGTTTATATTTAAAAATGAAGTTGACGTCGCATTGCAAATTGGTTTATATCAGATTATAACAAATAGAGCCAAAAAACGAAATTCGAAAATTATTCTTTTCGTCGAATATTTCAAAAACAGGCACACTGATAATCTCCGAATAAATTATTCTAGTTCCCCAAAATAGTAAACTTTTGTCTAATTCAACCAATCTTGTAGGTCTTATTGTTTCCGAGATAGCAATTGTGGGATCAGCCAAAAAACGGCCTGTATAAGAATTATACTTATATGTTGAAAACATATATTTCATTCATTTTCCATCTTCTTATTGGTAAATGAATAATATGAAACTCTTAACAACACCATGATAGCATATCAAGTCAGATGAGAATAGTTCATTGAACAATTGTTTGTGATTTTAGGGTAGGGGTTGATGAAGAAACTGAAGCTTTATCTCAACAAGGAATCCACAGTGTAAGTATATCTAGATTTAATGTAAAACCTTATTTCAAACCACTAATGGAGAAATTGGTCTGTTCGTTTGTGTCTGTTCATTAAGAACTGATTAAGAACTGCATATATCAAGAATAGCAAGACTCCTAATAACCGTTTTTTGTTAATATTTCAACACGAAGAACAGGCCTGTTATTCAAAAGTTTTTAACAATATGTAATTGATTTCATTGTTTCGATGAATAGGTGTACAATTCCACGGAGCAAGGTTCAGGGGTAGGTAAAAATATGGCACTATTCTTTTAAATATGTTCGTTATTTTCCTTTTTTTCCTTACTAATTCAAAGAGATAATAATTGAAAATAATTTACAAAAGCAAGACTCAGGAGTAAAATGTCTTTCAACTCCATTATTGCTATTTCGATTAGGTTTTATGTTCTATGGCCTTATTGACACCGACCTCAAAAAAAAATTGTAGGTCCCTATTTTGTTTCATATTTACTACATATATCGTTTTTTTGGTTAATTTCTTGCATATATAAAAAAAAATCATAATTTTGATTTAATTTCTCTTTGAAGTCGACTTAATTTTTTAAAAGTACTTTGTTTTGTTTTTTAACGCGCGCGCGTTAATATAAAAATTTTCAAAAGTATAGCTTGATTAAACTAATTATACAAACTTACAGTGAAGAAATCATAATCAACAAAAAATGAATTGTATTGAGGAAAATTATCTTGAAATCTAGGGCTTTCAGCAACTCTCAATATCTGCACATCTAGAGAAAAGGAAGTCACATTGACTTAATTTAGACACAGGAAACAAATGAGGAAATGTGGAGAGATGTATTGTCTATTTGTGCTTGTACCATGTATTTATGCTAACATTCCACAATGTTTTGATTTCTTGGTGTTACTCATATATCATTTTATTTGTCGTCTAACTTACAAAGTACACTTTCAGGGTAACACAACACCTCGAGCAGATTGGGGTGAATTGAATGGAAGTGACTGTCCAAGGCAACAAAACGAAAAAGCCTTTCTGGCTAGAATCTGGGGCTCTTTCGATTCACATTATATGAAACCATTACTAACTCATTCCAGGCCCACTCTTCTAGAAACTTTGCCAGTGTGTTGCAACCCCTTGGCTAGATTACTCACAACCACTGAGCAAATGACACAGGTAAGAAATTTCTTTCTATTCAGCATTTGGTGGAATCCATTGTTGAGATTTTAATTCTGATGGTACTTTTGGTGAAAAGACAAAAAGCTTTGGTTTGGCTCAACAACTCAGACACATGCTTTTCGAGAACGAATAAAAATGGAAATATGCTTTGTTGTAAAGTCATTGGCCTCAGCAGCAGAACATTCAGACTATTTCTAATAGTTCAATAGCTTGAGGTAATTTTTAAAGAACATATTTTCAATATCTAAATGTAGTTTCAAACTATTGTCCAAAAATGTTTTCTTTCAGTATTAGTTTCCTAACTTCTACCACAAATTTTTATGAGATATGGAAACGCATGTCTTAAAGGGAGAATAAGAAAAAACAGTATTTTTGTTTTAAGTTTTAAACTTTTTCACTATCGGCAGTCAACTCATCTTTTTTTTTAAATAATAGAATCTTATGATAGAAATCATAAATTTTCAATCCTAATAACATATCATATCTCATTTTTCAACTCATCCATGTTTTTAAAAATGTATTTATCTTGAAAACACTTTTATCGAAGGAAACGAATAATTATTGAACAGTGTCTTTGAAATAGATATACACTTCTGTTAATTAAATATATAAATACATGTAAGTCATTATGGGTTTGTAAATATGTTTGTATATATGTGTGCATTCACGCTAAATTCAGTAAGTTCTTCAATGCAAAATTGCCAATCAGTTGGAAAATCACATCAAAAGCTCTGCTTAGGTGATGTCTTTCTGATGGTTTACAGTTATTTTATATATGAAAAGAATAAAAATTGTTTATTATTTTATTATGATTCACATCATTGTAAATGAATATGTGAATTTACGAATGAATATATTCGTATATGTTTGTAGCTGACATCATCGTTTAATCTAATAAAAAATATTTTCAAAACAGATGGAAGATATTTAAAATCAGGAACTGAAAAACACCTTTAATATATCTTTATCTTAACTTTTAAAACATCCTTGGCGATCTATGATTAAAAGAAACTAATTATTCATGATAAAATTCTTCCTGAAAAATGCCGTGTATTTTTTAGGAAGGCTCTAACAAACCAATGCGCGATTCTGATTCTGATCTATGTATAGAGGAAACCGATTTTCCTAGCACTGATAATCTGAGACCTAATTCTTATAGAGTAAGTCATAATTCATTCAAATTGGCAATGTTTTCATGTGTTGAACACTTTAGTTTGTTTTTCTTTTTAGATACCTTAAATTCTGGGTTTGTGACAAGTTGCCGGTTGATTTGTAGAAGAAAATAATGCATTCTAGACTTTTGTGATTTAGTGTTATTTTGTAGTTAGTATTTTGTTATTTTAGTTGTTTTGCGTATATTTAAAAGAATATTCAGTGTGAAAATATTGCTTTGGTATTGTCTTATGTGTTTTTAATACTTATTTTGGAAAATGATGTTATTTATAACCGATTTATCTTTTTGCAGCACATAAATTCTATAAGTGGACATCAAGTTTAAGCAAAGTTCAAGTAAGTTATGAACTCACGTTAAAGCCTTTTACTTATATTATTTTTTGTTGCCATAATTCAGTTCCAGTACATTTCTGGAATACAATTGTTGAGTTTTTTGATGTGGTTTATTTATACCAATCATATGTAACTGATTCAAATTTTTAATACTCTTTATGTGCTGTTATTAAGTGTTTAAATTCGAGATAATAATGATTGGTTGAAAAATGTCATTTTTCAATATCACCTATGTTAGGTCTCACATTTCAAAAAACGACATATTACTTTCATTACTTTGTCAGATGTTAAGTATCTCTCAAGTAATGTTTTCAATATTGACTGAATCTAGATTTAGAGTAAAACCATGAAAATATATGTTTCCTATAATAACAGTTTCAATATTGTAAATGTAGTGTACCCTACCAAAATGATAAAAATGACTGTCTACCTTGAATGACGTAAACTGTGTTAATATTTTTTCATAACTTTTTGAACTTCCTATCCCTTCAACTTTTTTTTCTGTTGAGAACCAACGGATCAGATCCAGTTGAAAGTGGAAAAATATTTTTTGTATGTACTTGCACAGATTTTTCTATTTTAAATTTGACAATATTTGTTGATAGGTATCACCAAGGTATCTTAAATTAATTCTGCCACTGTCGAGATTTGTGTTTATCCATCTGTAAGCCACATTTCACACAGTCCAGCTTAAAGATATTTTGATTATTATTTTCTCAGCAGTTATTTTTATGTGGGTATTGCTTGTATTCTCAATTATATTTTATATACTTTATTGCTGTTTACCATGTTTAGGCTGTGAAGTTTTTTGGGTGGAAAATATCTGATACGATTTATATAGTACTGAAAATACTGAATAAATTCTAAGTGACTATTCCCAGTTTTATTTCAAAAAAATTTTACTTCAACTATTGATAATTTGGGTAATGTAACAAATCTCATCTATCATTTGTGTGCGTGTGCTTCCGTGTGTGTAATAGCCGGTAGGCGGACCCCGCTTGAAAACAAACATCAAAATTACTGCGTAAAGAAAGCGAAAAATGTGGTGTGACACCCAAGTTTGTATGTCGTGTTGGTGGTTTGACCAATCTTTAAAAAACGTTAGCAAAAATTTGAGAAGCCCTCCATTAATATCATCGGGGAAAGATGTTTCTAGAAATGATGTGAAATCAAGAAAGGTTAATGTTAAAGACGAACGGATATACACCCGGGACGA